>APFE031263189.1:73214-189187 GCA_000404065.3 Pinus taeda | reverse complement strand
TGTGATCTCATCAAGCACTGTGTATTCTCTGTTTTATTTTTCCTATTTCTTTTCCTGCATTTGATCCTTATACAAAACCTTTTTGAAAATGACATCTCTTCTCCTAATGATTTTGGGTTTTTCATAATCATAAAAGTGATAACCAAAATAATTAACACCATATCCAATAAAAGTACATTTCTTTGATTTTTCCTCAAGCTTTATTCTATTTTCTTTATTAATGTGGACAAAGTCTTCACAACCAATTTTTTTTAAGAATGAGTAGTTTACGTTTTTACCTGTCCATGCCTCCTTTGGAATACCACCATCCAAGGAACTTGAAGGCCTTCTGTTTATTAGATAACAAGAGTATCTACAACATCTACCCAAAATTGTAAAGGAAATCCTACATGCAATCTCATGAAACTTTCACGCTCCATGATTGTCCTGTTCATCCTTTCTAACACACCATTTTCTTGTGGTGTTCCTAGAACTATCTTCTCTCTGCAAATTCCATTCTCTGAATAGTACCTATCAAACTCTTTGCTGCAATATTCACCTCCATTTTTTTTATTTGAGACACTTCAACCTTTTTCCTGTCTCATTTTCAACCAAAGCTTTCCATTTCTTGAAAGTATCAAATACATTAGATTTATTTTGAATACAATAAATCCACATTTCTTTGGTTGCATCATCAATAAAAGTAACATAATAACAAGAGCCACCAAGAGATGATACCTGAGCAGGTCCCCATACATCTGTATGAACAAGCTCTAATTTTTCTCTCTTCTTCCCTTTCTCAACTCTGAGGAATCTGACTCTCTTTTGTTTCCATAAAGACAATTCTCACAAAATTTTAAATCAACATGCTTCAAACCTGGCAACAAATTTCTTGAGTGGAGAATTTGCATCCCATTATCACTCATGTGCCCGAGCCTATGATACCACAATGTCGTATCTTCTCCTGTAGAGTTTAAAGCATTAACAGAATTAGAAATACCATTGCATACATACAGTGTACCAACCTTTTCTCCTTTTACTATTACTAGGGATCCTTTAGTGACCTTCGAGGTTTTATCTGTAAAAGTAGTCACACAACCTTCACCTCCCAACTGTCCTGTTGAAATAAGATTTTTATTCATATTTGGAACATGCCTTACATCCTTCAGTAACCATTGATTTCCATTTTGTTGTTTTATGAAAATTGTACCCATTCCAATGATTTTACAGGGTTTATCATCACCCAATCGAACCTGCCCAAAATCTCCTTGAACATAATCATGGAAATGTTTCCTATCAAGTGTGGAATGGAATGAGGCCCATGAATCTACCACCCAGGCATCAATAATATTTTCTAAAGAAATAATCAAAGCATCTTGCAACACATCACCTATCACATTTGCTTCATGATTGTTTTCTTGTTGCGTGTCTCCTTCTTTTCCCTTCTCAGACTTGCAGTATTTCTTCATGTGTCCTTTCTTCCTACATTTCCAACACATTATCCCTAATCTAAACTTGGATCTGCCTTTCCTTGACTTATTGCAATATCCTTGGCTCTTTCCTCTTTCCATTTCTCTTCCTCTAGTCTCTGCAGTCAAAGCATTACTCGATATCTCACCAAAGCTTTTTCGTCGCATTTCCTCGCTAAACATTGCACTGACGACATCATCAAACTTTAAAGTACTAGATCTAGAGACAGATTTATTAATGGCCATAACTAAACCATTCCAACTTTCCGGCAATGAGCACAAAAATAACAAAGCCCTAACTTCATCATCAAAAGTTACCCCTACAGAACTTAACTGACTGGTAACTGTATTAAATTCGTTTAAATGATCAGAAACAGATCCACCTTCTAACATTTTCATATTAAATAAATGCTTCATAAGAAATACCTTATTTGAGGCCGAGGGTTTTTCATAGAGTTTGGCCAATGTCAACATTAAACCCTTTGTTTCCGTTTCCTTTGAAATATTAAACACTACAGATGCCGCTAGGCACAGCCATATTGTTCCAAGTGCCTTTCTATCAAGAATATCCCATTCTATGTTTGTCATACTCATCGACTTGTTTTTCTTTCCACTCAATGGTTTCTATAGATCTCTTTTATACAGGTAATATTGCATCTGCATTTTCCACAGCTAGTAGTTTTGGCCGTTAAATTTTTCGACCCTAAACCTACCATCTTCTGCCATTGCTCCCACTCAAACCAGGAACCCTTCTCTCCTATGATTTTATAAACCTTCGGCTCTGATACCAGTTGTTAGAAAATTATATATTACAGAGCAATGGAACACATAAAATATTGTAGAAATATAAACACAGAAAACACATAAAATAAGAGAAACACGGATATACGTGGTTCACCCAATTTGGGCTATGTCCACAGAGAAATAGCCAGTCCTTCCTTTTACATTATCCAGCAAACTAAAGAGATACAACCTTCAACAGATATGTTGTAATTCCCTCTTTTCTCTCGCTTAATCTCCTCTCTCTTTTCACTTAGAATATAGATCTACATAGACATAATACAATTCCCTCATATATAGCAAGGGGGTTGCCTTCTAGGGAAAAAACCCTAAATTAAACATAACTTCTACCGTCAGATCTCTGCCTAATGAACGACCGAGATTGACTATGAAATTACAGCATTTTACAAGGCAATTTACATCTATTTTTAGCTTCGGGGGCGCTGCCCCCAATCTCCCACCAAGGGGGGGGGGGAGGGGCTCCCAAAGGTCATAGCCACCCCCTTGGACCCCCCTTGCAGTGCAAATATTACGGGTGGCGTTGCTGCCCCATTACAAACAGGGGTCTAATGCGACGATACCTCTAAATAAAGAAGATAATCAGGCTCCACACCCAACATAAATCAAACATTATGTTAGAGAACAAATATGTCACACACAAGATGCCTTATTCATCCTCCCTCTCATGGAGGAAGTAATCACAAGTCTAAGCTTGTCTCATACAGCAACATTGTCTCAATCTATGAAGACATATTTGACCCAAGTACATATGGGACTCTTTGTTATTGCAATATTTCACTATCATATCCAGAACCTGCTCAAACAACTCTCCAAGTATCTTCCTTAACCAAACTACCCCATAACTAGCCATGTCAGCAACAATGTACTCAATGTTCTCTTTCAATTATTAGTGTATCCATGCAAACTCTGATCTCTGGAATATTTTTCATCTTGCATTCAGTGGCCAGGTCCCTCTTATGCTTGATCATCATAGGTTCACTACCTATCAAGAATAAATCGTCAGCATATAAAACCAAAATAAAAGGTATACTTTGGACAAACTTACAGGTTGGGATCAATACTGATTCCAGGCTTCGGTAACTATGTATCTAGGCTTGGGGAGCTTGATACAAACCATAAAATGTTTTCTTAGAAACTTTCCTACTCATAGAACTCTTCCATCATGTGCTCCATGTTTGTAGGTTTATCATACTCCTGGTTTTTTCTTGATCCCATAACTTCCTTCAGTAGTCAAGTGTTAGGTGTTAAAATATCATGAAGTGTTTCTCCCTCTAAATGAGAATCCTCTTTAATCCCCACTATGAAAATGTCTATCATAATATTATCATTTTATAACAAAACTATTAGATCACAAACTATATCAGGTTCTTATACATATATCATAACAAGTCACTATCATGTCTAAAATGAAATATGCTTCCCAAATATCACGCGCACTAATATATCGAAGATCAATATTTATAAGTAGCTTTACCATAACTTAATATAATGTTAGATACTTGTCTAATACCAAGTACACCATCTCATCATAAGTACCATGAATCAAACTTACTTTCATATGCATGCATGATCCATTTTTGAATATGATATTCATCATACCTTAGGGCTTACCTTTCCATCCAATATTATAGATCAAACATGACATTGAAACAATACATCATATATACCTTGTAGTATTCAAATACATATGCACCTTAACATTGGCAATTGGAACATTTTGTCAACTTCTCATTAGGTGCCTCTTTCCTTTTCCATCACTAGCTCTTCTCTTCCTGCACTAGCCATCTTTTCATATACCTTAGATGATCCTCTAGAAGTATCAACTTATCACAACTCATCAAGAGGTTAAAGAATCTCAATACTCAAATATACATGTAGGAAGTATAATCAATAATCAAAGAAATAAATCTAAACAAAAGTGAATATATAAAGGAGTAACATGAATCAAAAAGTACTTATCTTCAATGAGAGGCGATCATCTCCCTCTTGAACTAGCCTTCAAGAGTCATGACTATCCATTAACCATATCACATTGTTGCCTTCAATACTTCAACCAGCATCATCAATGACCAAGGCCTAATTGAGACTATCCCATATAGGGATACATCAATCCTACATAAGTGCTAGAAAATATTCACATTTGACCATGTTACAAAATTAATGAAATCCATCTATCCCTATTAGCCAAAATACCAAGGGTTTCCTTCAAACCCTAGAATTATTTTAGGTCTCCTCCATCATCCCTTGCTTCCATAAAAGGTATCTTCTCAGAGGTGATCTCAATTACTTTTCTTTAGGCCAACTCTAATACCATGTTAATTTTTCTTAGGGATATATTATTGTTTGCTTTAGATAATTGCATTTATTCATTTCCATGTTAAATTCACTTTGTAACATCATATCATTATTCATTTATACAATATTATTCAGCAACATATGAAACTATGTAGAAATAAAAATAACATCATCAATGTAGAGAAACATAAAGGAATAATATAAGAAAATCATTCACACATGGAGACATCAGGATTGGTTAGATACCAAGCCAAAACCCACCACTGGGAAAATGCTTTCAATTCTTCTTCTTATTAGATTGTCATTGAATGATTCAGAAAAAGAGAGAGTACAATGATCCATGTCTTCAATCATAATCCTATCCAACAAAATCAACTAAAAAATATCCATCAGATGAATCCAACAATGCCAATAATCCAAAAACTCTGATTCAGAAGCATGTGATCAATTGTCACTAACTAAGGTCAATTGTTGAACTTTGTGGTGAACTGAAAAATTCAACCTTTAGATCCCAGCTGCAAGGAGAGACTGCCATGCATGTGGCTAAAACCCTTCATCTGCATTATAGAGATTGGACTAGTCAAATTAGGGTTTCCTAGGGTTACATGCTTTGATATTACTTTTAGTTCATTTTTGTCGATTAGCTTAGTCTCCTTTGAGCTAGCTTTCGTCCATGATTGATAAAGCTTCTTCTGTGAGCCTAAAGTAGTTGGATTCAGCCCTAGCGGACTTGTGCCAGCTGACCAAGTGACAGCTGCGACAAGAGCTAGTACTTGTGCATATAGCACCGTCGCTTCCAAGTTTGTACGAACAACCGGGTTGATAAAATGAGAGACAGGAAGCCTCAGGAGTTGTAGCATTGTTGCTACAATACTGGAGCTCACCAGGAATCTAGTCCCATGATTAGAATTTATCACTAAGCTGCCAAAAATTAACACTCCCTCTCATCTATGGAGAATTCCAATCATATCATCATATCATGACTCATCTCAGATATCTCAACATCAAATTTCATGTTCATCTTATCTCACCTTTTCTTCTCCCCGCTTAACTATTGACAATCTCTACTCATATGTTGAAAATTATTGAATCTAAAAGAATAAGAATTTGACATCGGAGGGGAGCTCAATCTACCACACTCTATCCATTAGGAAGCCACTGCTATCACTTAGAATCATTGTTAGGGCGATCCAATGCTACGACCTGAGAAACCTATGTTAGTGGGGAATCATTGCTATGACCCGGGAAACCTCTGCCAGCAGGGATCCAATGCTACGACCCATGAAACCTCTTCCAACAGGGATCTAATGCTATGACCTCAGGAACCTTTGCTAGAGGGGATCTAATGCTATGACCTGGGAAAAATCTTCCAGAGGGGAGCCAATGCTACAACCTAGGAAACCTCTACCATCATGGAGCCAACACTATGAATTGGGAAAAATTTTCAGTTAGGAGACAATCCTACAACCTAATAAAATCTGCCAGCATGGAGCCAATGCTACAACTCGGGAAACGTCTTCCAACAGGAAGCCAATTCTATGACCTGAGAAACCTATACCAGTTAGAACCCAATGCCACATCCTAGGAAACTCGCAAATAGGGAACCAATGCTACAACCAGGGAATCCTCTATTGATATTCCCAAAATTACCTTTAAAATTTGATCATAGAACACCTGCATCTCTAGCTTGATCGGGATGCCAATTATCATAAATAGTAAGGATCGTGCTTAACTCAAGCAGCTAGCACCAATTGGCCATATGGGTGGGAAAGATAGATGCCAATTGGGGTATACTCTTCACAGACCACAAGGGCTTCACTGGTGGAGCAATACCATACCACATGGGTTCATATTGGGGGATATATAATAAGGAAAATTTGACTTAATATATTGGGGGATATATTGGGGGTAAAGGGCTTTTATATTAGAAAGTATAAAAAAATGGAGCTCAAAGTTAATGAAAAAATATAAAGGGGTATAAAAAATGTTAATGAAAAAATGGATACCTACAATATCTAGTGAAAGTAGGGGTTCTTTAAATTTGGGAGGTGTATCGGGTTCATATTGGTAGGGGGTTAAATAATGTCATTTTTAGAGTTATTTTCTAGTATGTACTCCAATTATGGGTATTATTTAGTATTCCATGAACGCATGTGATATGTCAAAGGTTCATTAAGAGAAGCCCCGATGTCATAGACCAAGATATGGGAGTGACATCTCTGAATATATGGGTAATAGATAGGTTTGATACCTATTTTTTAGAGATCCCTCAATCCCAAGTTCCCTACATCTCAATTCCTCACCTTGGGAGCTCAAACAAGAGGGAAGAACCAGCTTAGTATCTTCGATCAGCCCATACCCTTACTTTAGGAGGGTCACATTCATAACTCCATGTTTGTTAGGTCCCTATAATACTAGTGTATTCCCTCATTATTATTAGGGTATCCCTCTTATTTTTATTGTTGTGACCATGGAGTCCCCATATTGTTATTTTTGTGCCCCATAGAAGCCCACTATTGTTATTATTGTGCCCTTACATTATTATTTTTATGCCAACTCTGATTATATTGTGACCCCTTAGACACCTATATATGGAAAGGATGTGTTGTCATTTGAATGATCCAATAATTTTTCATTTGTGTAATTTAAAGGAGGTTTCCCCTTTGAAGAGGCTAATTTTGAATTCGTTGATCTATCTCTTCTTTTATTTTGTGAGCTAGTTACATAATGTTTGGTTTCAGAGCTTTGGATTCTAGGGTTTCACTGATTCAACAGGTCATCATGGAATTTTCATTATAATTTTTTTCTACGAAGGTTCATAAGCTAAAATTAAAACCCATTTGAGCCACAATATTGATAAACCTCATGTCTAAATTTCATACCTTGTCTTGCTATATTTTTTGGATATATGATTTGATCAAGTTAGGGTTTTGGTAGGCTCCTAAATTCCATCTAAAATAGGTGACCTTGGGAAAATCGTCATAACTTTCTCTATGAGCATTAGATTCAAATTTTGTAAAAATTGACAGAAGTAGTATGGACTTTAGTTTTTGGGGTATCGTTTTCAATGTCAAAGGTCGAAATAGTGACACATCGAACTTCATACAAGTTTGCTCTTCTGAATGAGTCTATAATCAGGTCATCGTGGGATATTAGGGATACCTATTTTCTGGAGAATCCAATCTAGATCAAACTTATGGGGTTAGAAACAAGACTCAAAGGGCTAATCCAGGACACAAGTTCATACCTTCGAGATCAGAACTTACAGAGATACAATAGATTCAATATCGAGCTCTTACAAAGCGAAAAAAAAGGTGTGTAGTCTTTTTAAAATTTTGTATAAGTTTTGTTTGAAAAAATATTTTGAAGTGATTCAAAGGGAATAGTGAAAAATAATTATCATTAATTGATGCCCCAAAGAAATAAAATGGAAACACCTAGTAAGAAACCTAAAATCTCTACTATGACACATGAAGAAGAGGAAGAAATGCAACATGATATTTCAAAATTACAAGACTAAGTGCAACAAATTTCACTCACACAAAACGTAATAGAAGCTAAGATGGATAGTTTGAAGAATGGCATGGATGGTTAGAAGAAAAAATGAAATCAAACATTGAATATTTGAAGAAATACATACAAGGTTTGAAGGGAGGTTTGGCAAAGTTGCTACAAGAAATGCTTCCCAATGGAGAAAAGGTAGTAGAGGAAACTCATGATGAGAAAAAAAGAAATGTTAATCATTATTTCATAGACTCTAATATTGGATTGAAGACCCACCATATTCCAAATATCGATATGAGGAAGTTTTATAGCAAGGATCCTGTCACATGGTTACTACATATGGAGCAACATTTTATCTCCTTAATGTGCAAAACACACAAAAGGTACGCATAAAAACTTTATATTTAGAACACAATCAATTTGTATGGTATCAATGACTTTTCTCTCATAAAAAGAAATTCACTTGGTCAATTTTTACGGATGAAATGATAACACATTATGAGCATACAAAGAGAAACACCTTCTTTAGCTAATTGATAAATCTCAAACAAAAGGGTTCAATAGTGGAGCACATTGAGGACATCCAAAAATCGAATATAAGGGTAAATGATATTCTAGAGGAGCATAGGATTGATGTCTTCATAGGGACTCTAAAGGATAACATCCAACATGAGGTTCACTTTTGGGAACCTGATTCATTAGAGAAGGAATTAAGGTTGGCAAGAAAAATTGAAAGAAAAATTATGGAAACAAGGAAGCCCACCACTCACAAATATAAAGATGGAAGTGTGATTGTTCCTAGCATTCCAAAACCTACAAGGTTGACACCACAAAAATTGGAAGGAAAAAGAGAAAAAAGGCTTTGTTACAGTTGTGATAGAAATTACACTAAAGGTCATAAGTGTGCTGAAAAGAAATTATTTTACATCGATTGTGAAGCGGAGGAAGAAAAGGAATAAGAAACATCAAAAGAAGAGGATATACACCAGGAAACAACCTCAGAGAAATAATTAATAAATCCAACCATATCTTTTAATGCATTGGTAGGAATTACCACTCCTCAAACTGTCAAGACAGAAGGACATATCAAGAAGAAAAAGGTAATAGTGTTGATTGATTCGGGTAGTACCCATAATTTTATTCATTTTAAGATAGCCAAGGAAATAAATTGCTTCCTATATCCAGTAACATAGTGTCAAGTTATGGCTGCAAATGGAGGAACCATAAATTTATCTAGAAAGTCCGATAATATCAAGTTATCCATGGGAGAATATGTATTGAATAGTATAATGCTTTCCATTCCAATGGGTGGTGTCAATGTTGTACTAGGAGTCCAATGATTACAATCTTTGGGTATGATAGCTTTTAATTTTCAAGAACTTTTCTTGAAATTTCTTGGGAATGAAAAGAAGCTGAGTTAAGGGGTATCGTAGGGAAACCAGGAAATATAATTAGCTCTAATAGCATGACAAATCTTCTAAGGAAAGAACAACGGGGCATAATTGCTCAATTATGTTCACTAGAGGTTCAAAAATTGAAATTATCTATTTCTCCAAACCTCCAAAAAGTCGTGGACAATCATTCCAAGGTATTTGAGATTCCCAAAGGCCTCCCACCTATTCGTCATCATGATCATGCTAGTCATTTGATTCCATGAAGTATTCCTCCAAACATCAGGCCTTGCAAATATCCCTATGCCCAAAAGAATGAAATTGAACGTATGGTTGCAGGAATGCTAGAGGCTAGTATAATTCAACCTAGTAAAAGTTATTTCTATGCTCCAGTAGTATTGGTGCACAATAAGGATGGATCATAGTGCATGTGTTTGGATTATAGGGATCTCAACAAGCTCACTATTAAAGATAAATTTCCCATTCCTTTCATTGATGAATCATTGGATGAATTACATGGAGAAATTTACTTCACCAAGTTTGATCTCCATTCAAGATATGATCAAACACATCAGGGTCATTATGAATTTTTTGTCATGCCTTTTGGCCTTACCAATGCACCTTCTACATATCAAGGCTTGATGAATTCCATTTTCAAACCTTTCCTTATAAATGTGTTAATATTTTTTGATGATATACTAATCTACAGCTAGTCTTGGAAGGATAATGTTCGACATGTTGACAAGGTTCTCAAACTATTGGAGGAGAAACAGTTATATGAAAAAACCTCCAAATGTTTCTTTGGAGTACAGGAGCTAGAATATCTGGGTCATATTAAGGTAGACCCTAAAAAAATTAAATATATTAAGGAATGGAAAATCCCCACATCCATAAAGACTTTATGAGGATTTCTCAGGTTGACAGGATATTATCCCAAGTTTTTTAAGAATTATGGGAGAATAGAATCACCTCTAACAACATTACTAAAGAAATATGCATTTTCTTGGACTCTAGAAGCAACTAAGGCCTTTGATCATCTTAAAGAGGCCATGTTCCAAGCATCGATCATAGCTACGCCAGACTTCAAAAAAACCTTTATTGTGGAATGTGATCCCTTGGGAAATGGATTTGGTATTTTTTAATGAAAGAAGGAAGACCTATTGCTTTTAAAAGTCGTCTAATCAAAGGAAAGTATTTACAAAAATATTTTTATGAGAAGGAAAGGTTGGCAATACTACATGCACTTAAGAAATGGTGCCCTTACCTAATGGGAAGGCACTTGAAGGTAAAAATAGATCATGATAGTCTTAAATACTTTCTAGAAAAAATATTATCTTCAGAAGAGTAGTAAAAATGGGTCACAAAGATGTTGGGTTATGACTTTGAAATCATCTACAAAAAAAGGGAAGAAAAATGTTGTTGCAGATGCACTTTCAAGAAAGGATGAGGATGTGGGAGCATTTCTTTGTGCCATTTCTATTATCTAACCAGATTGGATAACCAAAGCAAGGGATGAATGGAAGAATGACGAAGAAGTGTGGGAAATCATTCAAAAGTTGCAACAAGATCCTAATACATTTGATACATTTAGATGGAATAATTATTCATTATGGTACAAAGATCGTTTATACCTTTGTAAGAATTCCCAACTCAAACAAAATATTCTTCTGGAATTGCACACCTCTCCCTTAGGAGGGCACTCAAGATAATTAAAACCTTACCACAGGGTTAAGAACGATTTTTTTTGGGATGGCCTTAAATTTGATATTCAAAAGTTTGTGACAGAATGTTTTGTTTTCCAAGAAAAAAAAGTTGAGACAATTAAGACCCTAGAGGCAACCATTTTTACCCATTATGTCTATTTATTGGATACAAAGCAACGAAGATATCCTTCCAAACATTTGTTTACTATCTCAGTTTTCCTATCACATTGAGGCCGATAAGATGAGCTATGAGCTAACTGAGTACCGAGACAAGAAAATAATTATTTCCAAAAATTTCCAGTGAAAATGGGATCTCTATTGCTTACAATAATATTTTGGTTTCCATGTAGCTTTTGAATTGTTTCCATAAATGCAGTAGAAACTATACTGGATTTAAATGGATGGGATAATGCACAAAAGTGTGCATACTTGGTAAGTTTATCAACTACCACCATGATGACACTCTTTCCTTCGGACTTGGGTAAACCTGTGATAAAATCTAGAAAACTCCTCCCAACGTTGGCTTGGAATGGATAAAGGTTGTAATAGACCTGGGGTCTTAATTATTTCAACTTTATTTTGTTGGCAAACCAAACATTCCACCACAAACTTTTGAATATCTGATTTAAGGCCATCCAAAAAAAAATCCTTCTTAATCCTGTGGTAAGTTTTTTAAAAATCTTGAGTGCCCTTCTAAGGGAGAAGTGTGCAATTCGATAAGAATAGTTTTTTTGAGTTGGGAATTCTTACATAGGTATAAGCGATATTTGTACCATAACAAATCAATTTTCCAGTTAAATGTATCATATGTACTGGGATCTTGTTGTAACTTTTGAATGAGTTCCCACACTTCTTTGTCATTCTTCCATTCATCCCTTGCTTCATTTATCCAATCTGGTTGGATAATATAAATGGTGCATAACAATGCTTCCACATCCTCATCCTTTCTTGAGAGTGCATTTGCCACAACATTTTTCTTCCCCTTTTGGTCGATGATTTCAAAGTCATAACCCAACATCTTTGTGACCCATTTTTGTTGCTCTTTAGAAGATAATCTTTGTTCTAAAAAGTATTTAAGACTATCATGATTTGTATTTACCTTGAAGTGTCTTCCCATTAGGTAGGGTCACCATTTCCTAAGTGCATGTAGTATTTCCAACATTTCCTTCTCAAAAATAGCTTTTTGTAAATACTTTCCTTTGATTGGACAACTTTTGAAAGAAATGGGTCTTTCATCTTGCATTAAAACAACACCAATTCCATTTCCTGAAGCATCACATTCCATGATAAATGTTTTTGTGAAGTCTGACATAGCTAAGACCGGTGCTTGGCACATTGCCTCTTTAAGATGTTCGAAGGCCTTTGTTGCTTCTGGAGTCCATGAAAATGCATCTTTCTTTGATAATGTTGTTAGAAGTGATGCTATTCTCTCATAATTCGTAACAAGCTTGCGATAATACCTTGTCAACCCGATAAATCCTCATAGATGCTTTATGGATGTGGGGATTTTCTATTCCTTAATGGCTTTAATTTTGCTAGGGTCTACCTTAACACCTTCATGAGATACAATATGACCTATATATTCCACCTCTTGTACTCCAAAAAAACATTTGGAGCTTTTTGTATATAATTGTTTCTCCTCCAATAGTTTGAGCACCCTATCAAAATGTTGAACGTGATCCTTCCAAAACTTGTTGTAGATTAGTATATCATCAAAAAATACTAACACGAATTTTCTAAGGAAGTGTTTGAAAATGGAATTCATCAAACCTTGAAATGTATAAGGTGCATTGGTAAGGCCAAAAGGCATGACCAAAAACTCATAATGACCCTCATGAGTTCTAAATGTTGTTTTCAGAATGTCTTCAGTCTTTATTCTGATTTGATGATATCCTGACTGAACGAAGATCCAACTTGGTGAAGTACATTGATCCATGCAATTCATCCAGTAATTCATCAATGACAGGAATGGGGAACTTATCTTTAATAGTGAGCTTGTTGAGCTCCCTATAATCGAGACACATGCACCATGATCCATCCTTCTTGTGCACCAATACTACTGGAGCAGAGAAAGAACTTTGACTTGGTTGAATTATACCAGCCTCTAGCATTTCTGTAACCATACGTTCAATTTCACTCTTTTGGGTGTAGGGATATCTATATGGCCTGATGTTTGGAGGAACACTTCATGGTATCAAATGAATAGCATGATCATGATCACAAATAGGCGGGAGGCCTTTGGGAGTCTCAAATACCTTGGAATGATTGTCCAAGACTTTTTGGAGATTTGGAGAAATAGATAATTTCGATGTGGGAACCTCTAGCTAACATAATTGTGCAATTATGCCTCGTTGTTCCTTATTTAGAAGCTTTTTCATACCATTAGAGCTTATTATCTTTCCCGGTTTCCCTGCAATACACCTTAATTCAACTTCCTTTCCTTCTGCACAAAATTTCATGAAAAGTTCTTGAAAATTAAAAGCTATTGTACCCAAATATTGTAGCCATTGGACTCCTAGTACAACATCAACACCACCCATTGGAATAGAAATCATTGGGCTATTCAATACATATTCTCCCATGGATAGCTTGATATTATGGCACTTTCTAGAGCAATTTATGGTTCCTCCACTTGCAACCATCACTTAACACTCTGGTGTTGGATATAGGAAGCAATTCAATTCTGTGGCTATCTTACAATGAATAAAATTATGGGTACTTCCTAAATCAATCAACACTATTACCTTTTTCTTCTTAATATGTCCTTCTATCTTGATAGTTTGAGGAGTGGTAATTCTAACCAATGCATTACAAGATATGGTTGGATTCATTTATTCTTTATCTAGGTTTTGTTCCTGGAGTATATCCTCTTCTTTTGACATTTCTTGTTCCTTTTCTTCCTCCTCTTCACAATCCATGTAGAATAATTTCTTCTCAACACACTTATGAACTTTAGTATATTTTCTATCACAACTGTAATAAACCCCTTTTTCTCTTTTTTCTTCCAATTGTTGTGGTGTCGACCTTATAGCTTGTGGAAGGCCATGGGCAACAACACTTCCATATTTATATTTGTGAGTGGTAGGCTTCCAGGTTGCCATAATTTTGCTTTCCATTTTTCTTGCTAACCTGAATGCCTTCTCCAATGAATCAAGTTCCCAAAGGTGAACCTCATGTTGGATGTTATCCTTTAAAGTCCCAATGAACACATCAATCCTATGCTCCTTTGGAATATCTTTTATATTATGTTAAATTTTTGGAAGTCCTCAATGTGCTCCATCATTGAACCCTTTTGTTTGAGTTTTATCAATTGGCTAAAAAAGGTGTTGCTTTTTGTATCCTCATAATGTGCTATCATTTCTTCCATAAAATCTGTCCACGTGGAAATTTGTTTACGAGAGCAAAGCCATCGATACCATAAAAAATGATTTGGTTCCAAATATAAAGTTGTCATACGTACCTTTTGTGCATTTTTCACATTATGGAGATCGAAAATTTTCTCCATTTGTATTATCCATGTTTCAGGATCCTTGCCATCAAACTTCCTCATATCAATTTTTGAACATGGTGGGTTTTCAATCCAACATTAGAGTCTATGAAATCATGATTAGCATTTCTTTTGTTATCATCATGAGTTTCCTTTACTACTATTTCACCATTAGTAACCATTTCTTGTAGCAACTTATTCAAATTTATCTTCAATTCTTCCATCTTAGCATCCATGCCATTCATCTTAGTGTCCATCTTAGCTTCCATGACATTCATCTTAGCATCCATGCCATTCATATTAGCTTCCATGCCATCCATCTTAGTTTCCATGCTATCCATCTTAACTTGCACACCATTCATAGTAGCTTCCAGCCCATTCATCTTGGCTTCAGTTACCTTTTGGACAGTGAAATGTTTTGTACTTGGTCTTGTAATTTTGCTATATCATGTTGCATTTCTTCCTCTTCTTCACGAGTCATGCTAGAGATTCCAGGTTGCTTACTATGTGTTTCCATTTTCTTTCTTCGAGGCATCAATTAATGCTAATAATTCTTCACTATTCCCTTTGAATTCCTTCAAACTAATTTTTCAAACCAATCTTATGCAAAATTTTAAAAAAATTACACACCTTTTTTTCACTTTGTAAGAGCTCGATATTGAATTTGTTGTATCTCTATAACTGTGAATCTCAAATATCTAAAATTGCGTCCTACAGTAGCCCTTTGAGTCCTCTTTCTAACCCCACAAGTCTAATCAAGATTTGATTCTCCAAGGAAGAGTTGTGTAAAATCTCCCATGGTGATCGGATTATAGACTAGTTTAGTAGAATGAAGTTGTACGAAGCACCACGTGCCACTGTTTCAACCTTAGTACCTGAAATAGATACACAAAAAACCAAAGGTTGTCCTCTTTCTAAAACTTCTTACAAAATTTAAATTGGATGCTCATAACAAACATTATGACGATTTTCCCCAAGTCACCTGTTTGGAATGTAATTCGGGAGTCTTCAAAAACCCTAACTTCCTTAGATAATATCTCTGAAAATATAGTGAGGAAAGCTTTGAAATTCAGACCTGAAGTTTAGAACGATTTCATCTCAAATGGGTTTTTTTTTAGCTTATGAAACATCACAATAAAAAATTTATGGTGAAAATTCCACGTTGACCTGTTTGGAGCAGCGAAACCCTAGAATCCATAGCTCTGATACCAAATGTTATGAAACCAACTCACAAAAATATAGAAAAGATAGACCAATGCCTTATAATTCAACCTCTTTGAGGGGGAAACCTCCTTTAAATTAAACAAATGAACAATTCTTGGATGATATAAATGATTAAACCTCCCTTCTATATATAGAAGTCTGAGGAGTCACAATATAATCAAGCTGACATAATAGTAATAACATAAGGTAACAACAATAACAATAGTGGATTCCTATGAGGTACACTAATAATAATATGGGGACAATAGAGCACAATTATAAAAATAAGGGCTACAATGACAATAGTAATAGGGGAATCACTATTATTATAGGGACCTAATAGATCGCTTATACCTTTGTAAGAATTCCCAACTCAAACAAAATATTCTTCTAGAATTGTACACCTCCCCATTACGAGGGCACTCAAGATATTTAAAACCTTACCACAGGGTTAAGAAGGAAATTTTCTGGGATGGCCTTAAATATGATATTCAAAAGTTTGTGATAGAATGTTTGGTTTTCCAAAAAAATAAAGTTGAGACAATTAAGACCCCTAGTTTTGTTACAACCTTTCTCCATTTGAAGTCAACATTGGGAGGAGGTTTCAATGGATTTTATCACAGGTTCAACCAAGTATGTGTAGGTTTTAACCCCGTACAGAAATTACCTGCATACAAATTCTAACTCACAGGAAAAATAAAAATGCGAGACCATAACACATAAAAACACATATGCACAGAGATTTTCCCCTAGATCCCAAAACCGGGACTACCAACTTGATTTTTCATTATGTTCCTTTCAATGTTACAATACATATTTATACATGTCGAAGCATCCAATACCATGGACCGAAAACCATCGCGTCCAAAACCATGGACCGAAAACCATCTCGTCCAAAAACATGTGCGAAAATCATGCACAAAACCATAGGTGGGTCTGCCCAACCTAACATAGGGTCAAAAACCGAAAAATTTTCCGGGGCGCTGCCCCGGACCCCATAAAGTGGGGTTACGGGTACCCCTCAAAACCCCTGTTAACTATGTGGAGGGAATATAACACAACCCAACAATCTCCCTTCTGTTGTTTTCTTTCCACAGGGGGCCACAAGAGAGCTTAGTCCTTTTCCCATCCCTGAAATGCCCATTGTTTCTCTACACCAAGAGAACTTCTCAAAGCTAATAGATTTTGTCAATGCATCTGCAGTATTCTTCAAAGTGTCCACCTTTACCAGCAACACCTTTTTGTCTTCTATCATATCCCTCACAAAGTGATACTGAACATGAATGTGCTTTGCCTTTGAATAATAAGCAGGGTTCTTTGCCAAGAAAATTGCACTTTGGCTGTCACAGTCTATCCTTATAGCTCCGTGTACTAACCCCATACTTGAACACAATCTCTACAACCAAACTGCTTCCTTGCTTGCATGAGTGGCTGCCATGTATTCTGCCTTTGTAGTTGATAGTGCCACTACAGATTGTTTCTTACTCAGCCAACTAACTGCACCTCCAAATAGGTTAATCACATACCCACTTGTAGATCTTCTCTGATCCAGATCTCCAACCCAATCTGCATCAACAAAGCCATGAATATCCAACACTTTGTCCAATCCTGGCCTTCCTTGGTAGCACAAACCATAATCACTAATGCCACGCAAATACCTGAAAGCTCACTTCATTGTTGTCCAGTGCTCCTTCCCTGGTTTTGACATAAACCTGCTCAATACTCACACTGCATGTGCAATTTCTGGTCTAATATAGACCATTGCATACATTAGGCTATCGATTTCACTTGCATATGGAACACGGGACATGTCCTCTTCCTCTTCTTGTGTCTTGGGACATTGTTCAATAGATAACTTCACACCTACAGGAATAGGAACCTTCACCAGTTTACTATCCTGCATATTAAACCTTTGTAGTATTACCTCGACATACTTCCTCTGGTTTAACCAGAGCTTCCTCTTTTCCCGATCTCTTTTAATTTCCAGGCCCAAAATATAATTTGCAACACCAAGATCTTTCATGTCGAATTTGGAGGACAATTGGGTCTTCAAATCCTAGATAATTTCTTTGTCATTTCCAACAAGCAAGATATCATCCACATACAAGACCAAATAAATAACACAGTCACCAATTAATTTAAAATACACACAGTGATCTGCTTTGCTTCTGGTGAAGCCAAGTCCCTGTATAAATGTATCAAATTTCTGATACCACATCCTTGGTGACTGCTTTAACCCATACAGAGACTTCTTTAACTTGCATACCATTTTTTTCTTACCCTTCACCACAAAACCTTCAGGTTGCTTCATGTAGATCTCCTCTTCTAGATCCCCATGAAGAAATGTTGTCTTCACATCCATCTATTCTACCTCAAAATAAAAACCATCAATAACAAATAAAAGTAATCTAATAGAATCTACCTTGGCAACAGGAGAAAAAATATCATCAAAATCAATTCCTGGCACCTGGGAATAGCCTTTTGCTACCAACCGAGCATTGTATTTCTCCACCTTTCCTTCTACATTTGTCTTCTTCTTGAACACCCATTTGCTGCCAATGGGTTTCCTTCCAGCTGGCAACTCCACCAGATCCCAAGCCTCATTTTTGTGCAAAGATGCCATTTCATCAACCATGGCCTCTTTCCAGAGTTTTCCATCCTCTGAATCCACTGCTTCCTTCACAGTTCTGGGATCATCATCAGTAACAGACAAAGCAAAATTTGAACAGAAAGCAGATGGACTATACCTTTCTAGCTTCCTTCTTTCTCCAACTGATCTTCTCACACCTGGAGTTTGTGGCTCTTCATCTTCTAATTCCTCCTCTGTTGTAGAGTCTGATTGTTCCTCCTTAAGCTCAAACTCTATCTTCTCATGTTCTTTTGGTTGGACTTCATGTTTAATAACATCTTTTAACTCTCTGAACACCACATCTTAGTTGTACACAACCTTCCTTGTTACTGGGTTCCAAAGCTTATAACCCTTTAAACCATCCTTATACCCAATAAAGATGCACTTTTCAGATTTACTATCCAACTTGGTTCGTTTCTCCTTTGGAACATGTACATATGCATCACATCCAAATACCCTCAGATGTGAAAGAGAGGGTTTCTTACCAGTCCATACCTCTTTGGAGTCTTATCCAACGCTAATGAAGGTGATCTGTTGACCAGGTAATATGTTGTCTCCATCGCCTCTGCCTAGAATTCTGTCCTAACCTGGCACCACTGAGCATGCTTCTTGCCCTTTCCATTAATGTCTTGTTCATTCTTTCTGCGACTCCATTTTGCTGAGGTGTGTATGGAGTAGTCTTCTTCGTGCTATACCACACTTCTTACAAAATCTTCAAATTCCTTGCTACAAAAATCTCCACCATTATTTGACCTCAACACCTTTATGTTCTTCTCTGTCTAGTTTTCCGCCAGAGGCTTAAATTCTTTAAACTTGTCAAAGACTTCAAATTTCTTCTTAAGGAAATATATCCATGTATTCCTTGAGAAGACATCTATAAATGATACATAGTACACAAACTTATCAAATTATGGAACCTTCACAGGTCCAAACACATCACTTTGCACAAGTTCTAATATCGGTTTCGCCCTCTTACCACCAGAGGAGATACTCACCCGATTCTACCTCCCATATACACAATTTTCGCAAAAATCAAAATCCAGAGAGCTATTACTCATACCTTCTACCATACCTTTACCATGAAGTATTCGAAGGCCCTTCTCTCTAATATTTCCAAGCCTTTGATGCCACAACATGGTCTTCTCTCCAGAGACCACTAGATTTTCTGTGCCACTTTCAGGAACCACAAAACTGTTGCACCCATCAATAACTGTGTTACCTTGCAGCTTTTACGGAGTTCCAATTCGAACTCCCTGCATCAATACCAGTGCTCCCCAAACCATTTTGCAGGTATATTTCTTGAACATTGTCTCTACACCTGCATCATCCAGCTTGTTTACAGAAATCAAATTTCCAGCCAATGCAGGAATATGTAGAGCACCCGGAAGTGTTCTAACCCTTCCACCTTGTAACTTCAACTTTACTTCTCTGCGACCAACGATTCTAGCCTTCCTATCAACCCCCAAGAAGACATTGCCACCACCATATTTCTCATACTCGCAGAACCACTCTCTATGGGGAGTGAAGTGAAAGGATGCACCTGAGTCAATCAACCATGCCTCATGATCTACATGTGTACTTGAAGAAGCCAAGTACACATCGCCACCTTCATCTGAGGTGGTTTTCGCCTCTGCAGAAGGAGAATCATCAGATCCTTTTCCTTTATCAGGAGCTTTAGATTTGCAGTCCCTTTTTTAGTGCACTTCCTTTCCACATTTCCAACACACCACCTTTGCAGGTTTTCCTAGAGATTTAGATCTCCCTCTAGATTTAGATCTCCCACTAGATGACTTATTTTTGTTTTTGTTCTGGGACCGTCCTTGTACAAATAAGGCATCACCATTCTGGCTCTCCATATTTTTCCGTCTCATCTCCTCCATCAGCAAGGATGAAACTATTTCATCAAACTATAAGGCAGTTGTAATGCTACCTATTGTAATAACCAGACTATCCCACGAATCTGGTAGAGAACACAACAAACTGATGTACTTATCTTCATCTAAAATTTTAATATCAACAGATGCTAACTGACTTACCATAGTATTAAATTCATTCATATGCTCTATCACCGAGTCTCCATCTTTCATCCTCAAGTTATACAGCTTTTTCCACGGGAACAGTTTATTCACCAGAGACTTAGATTGGTACAAAGTCCCTAACTTGTCCCACAAAGCCTTTATCGTAGCTTCCTCTGATACATTCAACAATACTGAATCTCAGACACACAATCATATTGTGCTCTTTGCCTTCCAATCCAACTTCTTCCATTCTTCATCGAACACTCTCGTTGGTTTAGTACCCAGATCTACCGCAATCCACTGATCTTTATCCACCAACAGATCCTCTATCTTGAGTTTCCACAACTCAAAACTCTGACCATTAAATTTCTCGATCTCTATCTTTCCACTGCTCGCTATCTTCTTTCACCACCAAAATTGATCTTGCAAATCTCCCACTGAATAGGGTCTACCACAGGCCCGAGCAAAACCCCTCAGCAGCAAAGGTGTCTCGTTGAAGCCAAAACAGCTCTGATACCAAATGTAGGTTTTAACCCTGTACAGAAATTACTTGCATACGAATTCTAAAACACATAAAATAAAAAATGCGAGAGCGTAACACATAAAACACATATACACAGATATTTTCCCCTAGATCCTAAAACCGGGACTACTAGCTTGATTTTTCATTATATTCCTTTCAATGTTACAATACATATTTATACATGCCGAAGCATCCAATACCATGGACCGAAAACCATCGCATCCAAAACCATGGATCGACAACCATCGCGTCCAAAACCATGTGCGAAAATCATGCATGAAACCATAGCTAGGTCCGCCCAACCTAACATAGGTCCAAAACCAAAAATTTTCGGGGCGCTACCCCGAACTCCATAGACTGGGGTTACCTGCACCCCTCAAACCCCCTGTGACCCCCACACTACGCAATCGGCACAACGAAGAGGGGGGGCCCTCTAACCCCTCGATTAACTATGTGGGCTAGTCGTGGAAAGAATATAACACAAACCAACATTCTCCCGCTTTTTTTTCTTTCCATAAGGGGCCACAAGAGAGCTTAGTCATTTATCCAACCCTGCAATGCCCATCATTTCTCTACACCAAGAGAACTTCTCAGAGCTCACAGATTTTGTCAATGCATCTGCAGTATTCTTCAAAGTGTCCACCTTTACCAGCAACACCTTTTTGTCTTCTATCATATCCCTCATAACATGATACTGAACATCAATGTGCTTTGTCTTTGAATGATATGCAGGTTTCTTTGCCAATAAAATTGCACTTTGGTTGTCACAATCTATCCTTATGGCTCCCTATACTAACCCCATATTTGAACACAATCTCTGCAACAAAATTGCTTCCTTGCTTGCGTGAGTGCCTGCCATGTATTCAGCCTCTGTAGTTGATAGTGCCACTACAAATTGTGTCTTACTCATCCAACTGAATGCACCTCCAAATAGGTTAAACACATACCCACTTATAGATCTTCTCTGATCTAGATCTCCAGCCCAATCTACATCAACAAAGCCACGACTATCCAACACTCTATCCAATCCTAGTCTTCCTCGGTAGCACAAACCATAATCACTAGTGCCACACAAATACCTGAAAACTCGCTTCACTGTTGTCGAATGCTCCTTTCCTGGTTTTGACATAAACCTACTCAATACTCCCACTGCATGTGTAATGTCTAGTCTAGTATAGACCATTGCATACATCAGGCTATCGACTACACTTGCATAGGAACACGAGGCATGTCCTCTTCCTCTTCTTGTGTCTTGGGACATTGTTCAGTAGATAACTTTGCACCTACAGGAATAGGAACCTTCACCGATTTACTATCCTGCATATTAAATCTCTACAATATTATCTCGACATACTTCCTTTGGTTTAACCAGAGCTTCCTATTTGCCTGATCTCTTTTAATTTCCATGCCCAAAATATAGTTAGCAGCACCAAGATCTTTCATGTCAAATTTGGAGGACAATTAGGTCTTCAAATCCTGGATAATTTCTTTGTCGTTTCAAACCAGCAACATATCATCCACATACAAGACCAGATAAATAACATGATCACCAATTAATTTAAAATACACACAATTATCTGCTTTGCTTTTGGTGAAGCCAAATCTCCTTATAAATGTATCAAATTTCTGATACCACATCCTTGGTGACTATTTTAACCCATATAGAGACTTCTTTAACTTGCATACCAATTATTTCTTACCCTTCACCGCAAAGCCTTCAAGTTGCTTCATGTAGATCTCCTCTTCTAGATCCCCATGAAGAAATATTGTCTTCACATCCATCTGTTCTACCTAAAAATCAAAAGCAGCAGCAATAAATAAAAGTAATCTAATAGAAGTTACCTTGGAAATAGGAGAAAAAATATCACCAATATCAGTTCCCGACACTTGGGAATAACCTTTTGCTACCAACCGATCTTTGTATTTCTCCACATTTCCTTCTACATTTTTCTTCTTCTTGAACACCCATTTGTTGCCAATGGGTTTCCTTCCCATGGATACTTGAGACAATGTGGTCTCGAACTCCCTCAAGGACTATCCGCGTCGCCCTTTCTACACACTTCTTCCATTCAGCCAAATTTTGAGCTTCCAATGTTGATGGCTTAGGACTATCCTGATCAATTAATTCCTTCAAGCCATTATCCTCCAACACGGCCTCCATCCTTTCCTTCCAGACCATATAATTCGAGCTGCCATCCAAGGCATACTCGAGCCGCAAACCGTAAAACGACATCTCCCGATCTTGAATTATGAAATGCAAATTCGAATTTCACCTGTAACCCAAAACTAAAAACTTCAAAATCTCCTCTAGTATATTGTTCTCGGCTCCAATGCCATGTAGAATTTCCTATAGATTCACAATCTCATGCATCTAAAGCACATGACAAGAATCTAATTCTACTTTCAACCAACGGAAGCCAATAGATCGATGAAAATAATATGAACAAGAAGAATATAAATCAATGGCACATAACACATTAAGTATCCAGGGAAAGCCTTAGCCCAAAACACCTACTATCTATATTGCAATAATCAAAAATCCAAGATGATAATACAATGCTTGTTCTCACAAGAAGAGTCCTTGCACAAGTATAATCAATCTCTCATCTCACAAGCTACCTCAAGCCAAACCTCGACCTCTTCTGCTTCTCTCCAAGCCCCTATTTCCTTGTGCAATTCCTATGGTTGAATAGCCCATATTAATGGGAATCCAATGCATCCAAAATTGTGCAATCCAAACTAGGTCCAGTTCCTGATTGCATGCATGATCTATACAACTCAGTAAATCATACAACTTATAGTACATTGTCCATGCACTCTAGTCTCAACTGGGTCTTTCTCTGAACTGACATGCATGATTTTCTCATGAGGAAATCTTCAGTTAAATAGAGTAGCACTAGCGGATGCATTAGTGCACCAACTGGCTGTTAGTCCTCTATTAGTTCCAAAAACAGTTTAGAACTAATTTAACTGAACTTAACTTAGTAAACTAAGTGATCTAATTTCCAACTCAATTTAAACTCATACTGGACCCCTAAAACTTAGGGAGAAAATATACATGACCATAGAAAGACTTCCAACTCTAAATTCCTAAGTTAACTAAGTCAACTTAACTTAGTTAACTAATACAAGTTTCTATGAGAAAATAATTACAATATTAATTCACAATTTGATTCATGGACAAATTAAATTGGAATTTCTGGATTCTTTTTTAACATTTCTTGTTACTATTTTCAACATTAATGAGGCCTCTATTTTCTTCATTTTCCATTATTTTCCTTCAATTTCCTCCTCACATGCAACCTGTGACCTTTCACCTTCCTTTTCTCCTAATTTCCATTATTTTCATAAATAAATGTGCCAAAATAACTTTTTTCCTATTTAACGCCTTAGCCATTGCCTTTGCCAAATTCCTTAGCCATAAACAACCAAATGAACACCCACTAGGATGTCCTGCCCACCATTTAGACAGAATATGTGTCCCGTCATCCATGGTATTTATATATTTTTACATGGAATTTTCACCAGGGCTGTTACAGAACCCTCCCCCTTGGGGGAACACTATCCTCGATGTTCAATGATATCTATAACCAACATGACTACTAAAAACAAAACATACTACCCACGGAGCTTTATAACACATATCGTTGTAGTATTTAGAATGAATGACCTGCTCAAAAGTAAAACATCATGACAAAATGAAAATATCACAACCATATCGCATATTGGAGCTTTATAACACAACCCATTACAGTATTTACAATAATCACATATACACATCTGCTAAAATAGCAAATAAGACAATAGGATGCTTGTATCAATCCACAAGGGAATCCATAGGCTCATACCTGCAACCTCAAAGTAATACCAGGATTCATCTCCTTCCCAAGAAGTCCAGAATCCACTACCAAACTCAAATTGCATCCAATGTCCAGTGCTACAATCTCTAGCCACTTGTCTCTCAGTGAACAATTATCGGCTTATTTTTTTAGGGTGCACTCCCAATGTGCATCTAATTCCATCTAGAAATTCTCATGACTAAAACAAATCCATCCCTGACCTTCCCTTCTCTACTACACAGTCCCTCGGGAAATTCAGTCAACCCTTCCGTGGAGTTGCTCACCTTCCAAGTTCCACTGGCACCCCCATACTGGGGAGTCCATCCATTGGCAAGGCTCCCTCGCATCGAAAGATACAAAAAACAAGACATATACCTACCTCAAACCATCATACCGGTCATAGCATGCTCATGTAAATCAATGGACATTATTGGGTACCAGTGTCCCACAATGGCCTTGCCCCTAAAATTCTTTACCAGCATACTACTGCATTTCCGAATTCCTTTTGTTGATGCTACTAATTCTTGCAGTTGATTTTAATGCCCAACTAAGAATTTATGTGCTTCCTATACCAAGCACATAACTTCCATTAGATTCAAAATAAATTCAAATAAATTCAAACCATACCTCATTGGTAGCTCGTCAATAAGGTACACTTTCAATCTTGTTTACATCCTGTTACAACAAGTCAAACTATCATATTTGACCAAATCAACATGTATAAACATATCACATCAGGTTAGCTCAAAACATAACCATCATAGATCAAAATCATAAATTACATGTAATCATCATAAACCAGAATTATAGATCACATATAATCATCATTTACCATAATCATAAATCACATGCATAATAAAACTAAATAAAAAGTTGATACTTATCCTTTCACCAATCCTTAGCTTCTATATTTGTCTTTATTCTGTACGCACTCTGAATCAATTGCTACACCATACAAATGCCTATTGCCTTCTCCTAAACCATGTGCTCATACACATAGTGTGCATCACACGCATACAACCACACGTGACATACAACACCATTCAATGCATACACCTAATACTGCATGCTTTCAACACATCATGTATGACAAAAACACAATACCACTCATACACCAGTACCATATGTACAACATGGACACATTACCACTTGTACAAAGCACCACCTGCACCACGTGTACACAACATCACATGTACACGACACCACCTGCACAACATGTACGCAATGCCACATGTACACCACACCACTATACAATGTCTATACAATACCACATGTACACATTACCACACACACAACATGTACGCGACAACACATGTACACAACGCCACATACACTACATCTACACAGAACCACCTGCATACAACGCCACTTGTACAACATGTACGTAGCACCACTTCTAAAATCATGCACACAACACCATATGTACATAGCGCCACATGTACAACATGCACGCAACACCATCTGTACATAGAATTACATATCCAACATGTACATAGCATCATCTGTACACAACGCCACACATCCAATGTACACAGAGCACCATATGCACACAATGTCGCATATACATCATGTGCACAGTATAATATGTACATAACACCACATATCCAACATCTACATATCATCATCTATACCCAGCACTGCATATGCTCACACGACACTATATGTACCACCATGTACATAACATTGTATACGCAGCATGTACACACGCTAAATATACACCACACCGCATGCACATAAAATTACAGGTGCAACAACTACAACATATATGACATATGCACAATAGTCATACCATACATCCAAAACCACGCTAACTCCTTACCAAGCAACCTTTCTTCCAGTGCCTTATCCATGCTTGTCCTGTCATGTTGTAGACCAAACTGCTTTCACTTTGCCGATGTGTCCCTTAGTATAACTTGTCCATAACATAAGCATAAGCATAATACAAGCATACAATACAAATTCATATTCACATGATATTGACCTTGTATGCTTGTCATGACTACTCTTCCCACTTGATTCATCATAGACCAGGAACCTCTCCATGTCATTTTCCTGCATAAGCAATCATTCCTCCACAAGAATGATTCCTGATCACCCTGTCAGAGAGTGACATAGATACATGTACACATACATACATCATAAAATAATAATGATTTCATCAATCAATGTCATACATACATAAATATGTACATATAAACATTAGCATAAAATAATCATGATTCATGATCACCCTGTCAGACATGACATACATACACTCATACATGTATACATATATAAACATCAACCTAATCATAATCACAACAAAATTTCCAAATAGTATAAGGTCAAGGTTAAGAGAACTTCCTTTATTCATGTAACACATGTGCAATATTTAGAACAACAGTTCCAACATAGCCAAGGCATCTGACACCTCAGATCCATTTACTTTACCTTTTCTTGATTACCTTTCCCATGATTGTTCTGTCATCGTCCATTTACAACAATGGACCCAATCATTCCAACCAACTGTCATAGGCTTACCTTCCGTTGTGCTTACTTGTACACCGAGCTTCATCTGTGTCTTACATTACCTATTGGGTACCACACAACTCTCCTTGAGCTCCATCAACTTTTCCTCTTTCCCAACCAATTCCCCAAACTCAAAACATAAAAGGAAAGAATGGAAAAAACAACAAGAAGAAAACCATGAAAACCAATAACAACACGACTCCAAAAACTAAGTGGTATGGCCATACTCTAGACATAAGTAAATTTTCAAATCAAGCGCAAGAAAATAAATTAAAAAAGACCAAAAGAACAAGACTAAAAACAAACACCATGACTCAATCCCCATGGTTCCTAAGGAAACTCAACTAGAGCCTTCTCCAAGATTTCATGGGAACCTTTCTTTGCCATGCAGTCCCCTGCATCATATTTCCATAAACCCATAAATGTCAGTGTATAAATAAACATAACAATACATTAGTTACCTTATCTTGTTGTGCCAAGCACGTTGCTTGCAACTGAACACATCCACACCATCTCTGAAGGGACTCCAATCTTTTGACATATCCAACTATAACTAAAGACTAGCTAATATACATGTCAACTACATTTTCATGAATCTAGCACATATCCACATAATGTTAAACAAAAACAAGGCTAAGAATAATCCTTGTATGCAAAGCACTCGTTCATTTGGAATTAGGGTTTCCAAACATAGCCAAAGGAATTCTTACCCAATTCATTTCTTTTTACCTTTACCCTGATGCAACTTAGTCTTACTATATATTGTCGTGTCACCCAACTGTTAGTTATATAAACACATCGATTATTCCCTCGTCATGCTAATACCAAGCATGTTTTCTACAACTTCTCACACATGTTCCAAATATCAAGACAATCATATCTATCAATTTGAAATCAACCATTACCAAGACTAACAATCATGTCATAATCCATAGTCAACTCATATTCATTAGACATAATGATACAACTATCACCTACTACACTCAAGTGCATATCAACTGTCTCAACACATATGTGTTAGTAAAACCATCTTAAATTAATATCATTGGAATGCATACTCATATTATGAAATTCATCAAACGTTCAACCAACTTGCAAACATACCACATTAAATGAATCAACTAGGCACCAAACACTCAAACACAAAATAGATGTCATAATCAAACAACTAAGAACCAAATATACGACATAAGGAAACTCATACCTTAATGTATATCAAAGGAGGCTATCTTGTCTACACAGTAAATCTAGGTTAGCATGAGACAACTTCACAAAATATCAAATCAAACATAATTCTTGATATCCATAACAGTAACTAACTAACATGTTCACGTCATAAGCTCATAAGCATTTGTCATTCATGCATAACAATCACATATGTATGATCAATCTAGAATAGTATGACACCATATCACAAATAGTTAGCTCATACTTGAATATCACAACCATAACCATCTGCATAGGTCCAACCAGGTTAACACAATACATATAACACCAAGATCTTCAATGCAATGAACATAACCATCAAGTATATGACCAATCCAAATTGAAACATCAAGATCTCAATGAAATAACCCTAATCATCAAGTTAATATCATATAACAAAAATAAGATATATATCACACTCATCAAAAACATATAACCTAATAATCAAGTTATCTAACATAAAACAACAATAGCAATGAATACAACCACATGTTACTATTATTCTTGACTATCTGACACGTGCATATAACTACACTAATAAACTAGCATCCATCATGAATGTAACCATAACATCAAAACACATACATAAACCTAATGTATATAAACCTAATGCCTATGATAATCCTTAACTTACATACCTACATGCCAAACATACATTACCTGTATGACTATCTTCTCTTGCCTCAAGGTCCAATGCTGCAACTTCACTTTAATGATCTACATCTCTTGTTCTATCTCATTCAAGACATTATCATCATAACATACCAATAGCACCAAGGTGACCTAAATTTCATACAATGACTTCACAAGGCATGTTTGACCTACTATTCACGCATAACTATAACCAAGACCACTCATGCATGAAAACTACATATAGATATATAACACATGAGTACCAAACCATATACACATCATTCTAGCTAGAGTCTAGTCATCAATGCATGACCATATCAACCACACAAAACATGATGCCATGCATGAAAACAACCATTACTCCATTGCACACATTTCCACATGCAACCATCAACATGCATAATCAACTACACATACACATAGATGCATGTAGTCGAGCATAAGAGATCAATTCTTGTAATCAACCTACATGATTGATACATGTAATCCAAAATATTCAAAAATTTAACCTAACATACAAGGATGTAAGTGGGTGACATGAAATCAACATGTAAGCGACATATAATCCATACACAGTTAATCACATACTTATGACGATGCATTTCATGAAATAAATATCAAAGTATCTATGATAACCATACTACAACCATACTCAAGCATAAAGCAATGCAACAAGTACATGGTATGCAAGTATAAGAGTAACACATGCATGCATGACCAACACCTTTAACCCATATAGTCTGAGAGTTGAACCATGCTCTAATACCACTCTGACAAGAGGCTACTATTGACCAGATTCGACCTCCTAGGTGACCTTAAGGAAGTGTAATCGACAGAACATCACGTACAATTATCCAACACCATCAAACAAACCCTCAGGCGACAAGTTAGCCACTCAGTCAACCTATCCCTAGGTCCCACTATTGTTCTAGAACTCTTAGGCCATAGTCGCTCTCATGCTATGAGCAAGTGACTAGAGACCTAAATTTGTTCTCATAACCCTGCATGCCAGTGATTATGGTCCAAACTTGCCAATTTTGTGCTAGCAATCCCAAGATTTAAGCCACGTTTTAAGGCCCAAAGCCCAGGCCACTACCCAGAATGGAATGAAAGCTCAATATTAAGTAAAGTACAGGAAAATGATGATTCAAAATTAAATAGTTGATCAAGACCTCAACTAGACCCCTACTAGCCATGACACATTTCATCAAACATATTGTCAACATGTAACCTAGAGGTGTAAACAATAGAATTAAGTGTATGGATCTCATACTTATTTGAGAATCGCCATGCACCATTTTTTCCTCATGTCATTTGTTGGCTTATCACTTATTAGTTCATAGATACAATATCCATTCAAATACAAGTAAAAACATGTTGAGAGATAAACATAGTTGTTGCCATAAAATGTACATATAACCAACATAATAGGAACATAACTACCATAAACATATCAGCCATCAAAATCCATATATACACCATTACATTTACACATGAAAATTAATGGAATTAATTTCTCATTAATCAATGCAATGAACCAACTGGTGATGGGAATACCACGTTCCACCCGACCATAGATTGGATGAGCCAAGTCTCTCTTCAGTCAATCACCCTCATGCCATATTCCAAGAATGAATGTGGGACTCATAGAACACATCCAAAACACCATTCAATGTGGATTCCACCAAAGTTATCCACCTACATTGTGAGGAATTTGAGTGCCTCCTAGTCTCTCAAGCTTTATCATGCATCCATAGTTCGATCCAAGGATCACTAGGCCCTACACTGAAACATAGTCTCCAGGATTTACCATGCATTCCATACCAAAATCACTAGGCCCAACAGAGAGAAAACTTGCCTCTTGGCTTTACGATATATCCCTCCATTCACTGGCAAGGATCCCTAGGCCCACCGAGGCACACAATTTGGATTTACCCCAACCCACAGTCTGGTTCAGGGGTTACTAGGCTAGTGGCTTTGTGCATCCTCAGTCTGATCCAGGGACCACTACACCATGTGTTTTTCAATTCGGATATACACTCCACTCGGCTTTGAATCCAATCTAACCATCCCACATAAACCGAATGAGAGAACCCATCTCATCAAAGCTATCAGGAAATAGCAAGGCTAGGCTGAAAGTATTTCCACACCTAGAAAAACCCATGCTATGGTAGAAAAGAAAAACATTAAATCCCATGCATGCCAAATCGATCAAGGAAATACACATGCAAGTCAATTCCTGCAATGAAGCATGTTGTAGTTGCTTGATCCTACCTTTCCCTGCTTGATCTTTGCTTCCTCTTCCCTTCTTTGCCTTTCTTTCTCCAATTCCAAAGGGCTCCAAGAAAACTCTAAGTGTCCAAGAGTATTAGAGAGAGAGAGAGAATAATGAAATATCTCCAAAACTAAACTAACCAAGCGCCCCCCCCCCCCCCTCCCAATAATCCTCAAAAGCTTTTTTATTAATGAGGCCTCTATTTTCTTCATTTTCCATTATTTTCCTTCAGTTTCCTCCTCACATGCAACCTATGACCTTTCACCTTCCTTTTCTCCTAATTTCCATTATTTTCATAAATAAATGTGCCAAAATACTTTTTTGCCTCTTTAATGCCTTAACCATTTCCTTTGCCAATTTTCGTAGCCATAAACAACCAAATGAACACCCACTAGGATCTCCTTCCCACCATTCAGCTTGGAATATGTGTCCCATCATCTGTGGTATTTATATATTTTTACATGGAATTTTCACCAGTTTTGTTACACTGAGATTATCCACTATCATCCTTTATGTTCAGGACCTCTTGACATACAACCTATCTTAACACTACCCAATATCTGCCTTCTTTGCTTCTACTTGAGAGCTATTCTTGTAGACATGTCTTTGCCTTTGGACCCTTTAACACACCATTCTTATGCTACAGCTCATCCTCAAAGATTTATTCCTTCCTCTCTTTTCTTTTACTAATAAGCTAAGAGAGATAATACACTCTTACTACATTCCTTGGACTTACCTTTAGCAAGGATGTATGCATTTCTTGGGGTCCTTGTTGTTGTTGATACCACTCTACCAATTTCATCCTTTAGAAGAAAACATGACTTCATGTCCACTATCTACTATTTGAATTGTACTTAAAATATTTTGCTTTAAGCCTTCAACAAACAAGACATATTTAGCCTTATCCTTTTTATTGTCAAGATTAATTAGACCTTTTCCTAATACTTTGACTGATGCACCATTTTCAAGAGTATCTTAGCCATGCTTAAATTCCTTTAGCTAAAGGAACTTATTCTTATGTTTGGTCATGTGATGAGAGATTCTACTATTAATATACCACTGATCATTCTTTTCTTGACCGTGTAGGGATAGACTACATATCTATTGATGTTCTTCCTTTCTTTTCCATATCTTTCTTTCATTCTACTTGATCTGTGTAGGAGGATTAATTTGATTTCTTCTACTTTCATTTTCTTTAAGTTTATCATAGTCATCTTTGATACCTTCAGGTAGATTCATTAGTTTATGATTACTCTTATTACATCTCGTTTGATCCATTGTACAACTTCCAACATAGAATGAAAATCCATATTCTTCTTCCTTTTTATTCTTCTTTTCCTTCAATGGTTGAGTTACTTCTTTTGTTTGCTCATTCTGAGAGGGAGGTCTTACTTTTCCATATTTATATTCATCTGCTTTGTTCCCATAATTGTTACATTTATAGCACTCAACAAGATCTAAGAAATTGAAAAAGAGTTGTAATTTCTAACAATATTCTCACCATATGCTAGACTATTACTACCGACATATCCATTCCTTGGGATCGTACATGCTCTCTTGTTACTAATACTCAACATACCTTGCTTTCTTGCATAATATCTACACTCTATTGCTTTATGTCCATAATTACTACAAGAAAATAAATAGCCATTAAAGAAAATTTGGTACCTAGGAATACTTTGCCTTTGCAAAGGGAAACTTTTGAATCTTTGATGTCTTTGTCCTTGATGGGAATAGACCTTTCCTTTGTTGTTGCTAATGTATATTTATGATATTTATCTTTCTTTGTTGCTACTACTCCTTATGGTTGTTATCCATTTGCATTTTCTATTGTTTATTTCCTTGTTATTATTGTTGTCTAACATTTCCTTTAGTGTTGTTTCTAATAGATCCTTTGACTATTTCATCATGGTTGACTGATTCTTCGACTTCTACTTTCTTGGAGCTCGATTATTCTTTATATCCAAGTCTACTCTTAATGAGAGGATATCTTTGACTGATGAAAACATCATCCAAGATCTTGGTACTCTCTTGGAATTGATTTAGATTGTCAATAGCCTTTTCTAAATCATGTCTCAATGAAACTATCACAGATTCTAGACTCTCACGATGAGCTTCTCATTCATTCAACTAATTTCTCATTACTTCATTCATTATTATCACTTCTTCTAGCTCAGTCTTAGATGAACAATTGTTTTATTTAAATTTTTAAGATATTGATCCTTCTTCTCATAAAATTGCAGAAATTCCTTCTGAATTTGATTTATTGTTGTAATATCCTCACTATCTTTTAGAGAAATGGTAATTTTTCTTCTAAGAGAAATTTATTCATCAAGATATTATTCCTTTTTTGAAGCTAAATATTATTCCATGGACATGAGAAGTATTCCCTATTCACCACTATTAGGGATGCACCCATTTCTTCTTTAGATGAATGGTAATAGGATCTTTTCTTACTTTCCTCATTGGAATTTCTCTCAACTTCTTGAGTGGTGTCTTTATTTGCTATTGCTATGATTGTAGGTCCTTATTCATTATTATTAGATCTATCACTTTCTTTAGAAAATGAACATCTAGAAAATAGATTACCTATTCTTTTACAATTATAGTAGAATAATGGCGTACCATTTAAACTACAATTCATCTCAATTGGATCTTCTACACCTTCATATTCATTCTCTAAACATGATTTGTCATTTTAACGAAAACTACATGCATATTAGGAAGATGATATTCAATCTTTTGAGAATCTTTCTTCTGGGATGTCTTATTCTTCTTCTTCCTTTTCCTCTTGTTATCTCTAGCTTCACTTTTTGGATGGCGATAAAAAACTTGAGAATTTATGAAAAAAGATCTAATTCATTACTTGAGAAACCATGGTCTTCAACTAGTGCCTTTTTATTTTCTCCTTCATTTATACATTGCAAGTTATCTTGCATTTCTTTTGCAATTTCACAATGTCTCACTTTATCAGAGTCTAAATTTTGATAGTCCTTTCAAGATAGCATTCTTTGTCTGTATATTATATTCATTCTTCACTCCATACTCTACAGATAACCATGCATTTAAATCAAGAAATGGTTAAATAGGCTTCCATTCTTACCTTCCAAAGTAAATACCCTAATCCATTCAAAAACGGTACTCCATCTTGTGTAAATCAATCTTAGTTAGCCATGATCCCTTTAGATCTACCTTCTAGCGGTTAAACTATTCATGAAGGAACCTATATCTAATACCAATTGTTGGAAACCAAGATAATACTTGGGTACCAAAAAGTTCCAATCTGCATGTTATGTGTCCTTTACATGTCATAATCATGATGACCTATCCTACCAACTCATTGTTGCATCATCAGTGTCCTCTAGCCATATTTTTCCACTTGTCGCTTTCGCCATCTCATCTAGAATGGATGAAATGTCGAGGTTTGCTTTCGTCATCTCATCTAGAATGGATGAAATGTCGAGGTCTGGTGTTTTTAGCAATTTCCTTTGTTAATTTAAAAAGTGTCTGGATGTTGAATTTACGTCATTTTCCATGATCTATAGAATATGTCACCACATAATCTGTCAATCGTGGAGTCATCATTGAGACTTCATAAAAACTAATTGAGCTCAACCTTCCACACTGCAATGTATGCTAGTTGACAAAGCTTTTCCCATCCTGCAAAGTCTGCCAATTGAGGAATCCATCAACAATAGGTTCTCGTCATCTGTGAATTTAATCACTATAGAGTTGTCAATTATTGAGAAAAATCCTATCCCATGGATTTTTTTAGCCATGCATTTTGTAAGCCAATGGAACCATGTGCCTATAGAACCTTACCAAACCTAGGATAACTCTTGATTCCTTAGGAGTTTTTCAAAGTGCCATATGTTGTTGGAAAATTACCGAAGACGAATATCCAACTATACACTTTGGAACAACATTTGAGTTGATCTACTACAACTAAAACACCTTCAAAGATAGGATATTAGATCATACATCTAGCTATCTGAAATCACTACAATACTTTTTAAACACCAAAAACACATCAACAATGATTACTTGACATCAATGACAACCAAATTTCATTTTGCTAAAAAAATCCTACAATCTTCCCTTGAACTTAACACTACTTGACATAAATGACTAGTCCTTTGACACCAATGACAACACTTTTCTCAACATAAAATAGATACTATGTGTACTTCAAAGATATACTTGACTGTGACTTTAAATCCTTTAAATTAGTCCTATTTGAGGTTAAATGTTACAATTTATTAATGAATCAACATGACCTGGAAATCACTCTTATTCAACATGCTAATGGATCTACCATGGTTAATGCAAGGATGATTGAACTGAGTAGAAAGCCTTATTTCTTCCAAGGCAATGTGAGTAGGTATTTGAGCTAGAGGTCCCAAGTAAAGTGGGTTGGTCATAAGTTTTTAGATATGATCCATGAGGAATGCCTATAAATTAAAATGTAGCAAAAGAAGATAATATTGAATAAGATGATGTGTAGAGTCAGATAAATTAAATGTGTTGGACAAGGAAGTCGAAGAAAATGAGCTATTTTTAGATGAAAATTATCTTGATGATGCTACCTACAATGAAACTTTTAAAAATGACGTTGAATATGATGTTTCTATGTTCAATCCTTTCAATGTCAATTCTTAGATGGATGATACAGATGTAGACTTGGATGAAGAAGAAGATAAATGATATTGAATTGTTGAAGTGTAGGAATTATGTGATTATATAATTTTAGTGATTTGTTCTCTTTAAAGTGTTTTTTATATGCATTAATTATGTGTTGGTAAGTTTTATGCCATTTTGTATGTATCATTGGGTCATTCACCTTGATTTCTTTCTTACCCCACTAACCTATAACCTCCTAACTGTTATTGAGCATCTGATTTAGTGGTTAGGGGGTTACTGGGTTTAGGGGTTAAGGTGGTTATATATAAATATATAACACATCTTATATAAAAATACATATATAAATATATTGCAAAAAAATAAAAATTAATAAAATAAACAAAAAATAAAATAAGTAAAAAATAAACACTTTAAAAGAAAATAAAACATAGAAAAGACTCTAGTGTCAAATTCCCCAACTAAATAAACCCATTCACAAACATAATAACCTCTACACTAACCAACCCCACTTTCCAATAAGGACAATGCACAGAGGAGAAATCTGCTAAAATTTGCATCGGATCGAACCCACTTGTCAATAAGGAGAGGGTGTATAGGATCAACCCACTAGCATTTTCATCGGATAGACCCCACCTGTTAGTAAGGAGAGTGTGTAGAATGGTGGACCCATCCAAGGAGACAATGAGCCCATGTTTGGGTCTAAGGAGGGATCGATCCCACAATGTTTTTGGGTATCTAAGGTTATTGTTGCAAAAAAGATTCGTTGTTTAGCTGCCATGAATTTCTTTGATCTGCTTGTTTCTTCCATTCTTTAAACCAAAGAGACAAAGACATCGATTCAAATTATGAGGCCAAGATACCAATTTAATGTGAGGTATTTCAGACCTTACATTTGATGGAATGGTTTATTAAAATATAAATAGGGAGTTGAAATTTGGCAGCTCAGGGAGAAATTCCCTCCATTGGGAAGCCTTCTTCATCTAAAGAAGCCCGTAGTAGCCCTTGGAAGAATTTAATTTGGTCAACGAAAAATATTATTTTTGATGTGAAACCCACATGTGCACAAAAGTACAAGTCAACCTAGGCAAGGAAATTTGAACCCCTAAGTCGCCTAAAAATACACATCATGTCACATCACTTGGAGGACATCATCGCACGTTACATATTCTCTCTCTTTATTTGATTCATTCACACAACGGTGAAAATTGTAGGTTGATCTCACATGTGCGAAGGAGAGAGAGACATTTTCTATTGGCTGAAATGTCTTCTATTTTGGGCCTTTGACCAATGTTGACATTTTGTACTTTGAATATGGTTTGGCTTGGTTTGACTCTTATTTTCTGATTTGTTTGGAAGGCCAAGTTGACTAGAAGGTTGAAAAAACATTTTTAGAGCACTTTTACCAGTGTTCATCAAATTTTCTAGATTAGGGTTTCCGCAAGTCAAAATTTGAATTTGACCAGATTTATAGGCACTATTTTGGGACTACTTTTGGTTGATTTTGACCAGAAAAGGAGGTTGAATTTTTTTACTGTTGATCGATCCACTTTGGAGGTGATTTAACTGTTGACCTTTGACCAGAATTAACAAATTTGACTTTGGATCAGATTTGACTTTTGGGCTCATCATTTTGATTTGGTATTGGATTGACATTTGGATTAGTCAAGGATTTGAAATTTCACTCTTTTTTTATTATCTTGAATATTGTATCTCTCTGTTGAACATTTGATGGCAATCTAATAGAAGAATATTTTTGAAAGGGGTTCCCCCTCGTGGGGTTTTTCCCTAGTCTTTGACCAAATCTTGTGTCTCTATTGTTCTTGGATAACTTCAATTGTGCATTGGTTCATTGTTATATCTACAATTGCTTATTTTTTCTGGAATAATATTGGATAAATTGATTTCTTATTTAAGAATTGTAATAAGTGGTTGTGTTACGAATAGAAGAATGAAAATTTAACATAGGGGAAAAAATGGGAAAATATCCTTGTAGTAACTTTTTGACCTCAAAAAGGGGAAAAATTCTTGTAGTAACATTATATGTGTCTGAATGGGGTTTTCAATGTTTTCTTGAAGAACATGGTTGACAATCTCAATATCTAAACCCGAGTTGGGTTTAGACTTACAAATTTTATTTCTTCATCCATGGAAGAAAGAGGTGTTGGTGGTAATTGTTAACCTTGTGGGATTTTTTCCCTTAATTTTGGCGCCAACAATAAGCTTGATTATGGTTTAAATAATTATGCCTATATTATGGTTCAAACCATTAGGAGTGCATTTAAAATAAAAATAAAAAGGTGAATTCTATGAACCAATATTCTAGAGAACACATATAAAACTTGGTTACAGTTGGTGTGAAACATGTATCATCATATTATAGTTTTAGAGAAGGTTTAAAACATGTAAATGTAAAGGTCCAATTCCTATAATCCATGAATGGTTGTGAGGGATGAGATGATAGATATGTGTGTTATTGAATAAAGAATTTCTTGAGATGAGATCTATATGCCTTAAGGAGAAAATGCTTGCTCAAATTTGGAATTATGTACTTTTTTCATGATATCAGGGCATGTTGAAAAATGCACACTAGAGTGAAAAATGGAAGGATTGTGTTAGGATTTGCATGATAACTTTTTGAAAAAATAATGTTATGGAAAATGTATGTCTTTAGAAAAGTTATTCACATATGAATGGTGATCATATATAGGAATATGAATGAAAATAGAAGTTGGTGCATTGAATAAGATGTATGTTGACACCATAACATCACCTAACCTCTATTTAATGTCTCTTACTTTTTATCTTTAAAATTCATTTTAATATATTATGATTATTATATTATAAGGTAACACTTTAATACTTCATGTTTCTTATATTTTGGTAGGGTAATCATGGGAAGGAATAACCCTCAAAGCAAGTAAACGACTAACTATATCCATATCCATTTATTGTGAATTTTATTGTTGTTTTTATATAGTTGTCGATGCTTGATGTTGACAATGTGGGGAAATAATGATGAATTGTTTGAATCCTGATGCCTGATGGAGACAGTTGAAAAGGCTATGAGAAAGGAAAATGGGGAACTTATACATTAGCTAGATGTGAAAAAATAGAGGAGAACAAAGAAAGGTGCAGAGTTTTGATAGAAGATATATAATGATATGGGGTGAGTTCCATTTTTAAAAATATTATTTATCATTATATTCATTATGAATTTTTTTTTTCAACCTTTATATGATTTGAATAAAAAATGTTTTCTTTAGCATTTTTTGGGAGATTTGCATCATCTTGTTCATGAGGTTGGTGTTGGTAATAATGATACACCAACACCACAACATCCTAGCATGAGACACATACCCATGAGGCTATTTTCCTCTCAACCTATGTTTGAAAACTTTGATTCTCAAATGAATACACCTTTTGCAGCCCACCATATGTCCTCCCATTTCACATCATACAATGCACATGATGGTGGAGATGAACCAATCAATGATTCTACAAATTGCTTTCCTAGATTGACACATGTTTCTAGAAAGGGAACAATGTCAATTACCTTTTTGGTGGATGAAAATATTGTTTTGATCAAGATAACAAAATTCCTACGTATTTATGAATGTCTTAATTATTTCCTATTATCTACTTGAAACATACATCTCTCTAGTTATTTTAAATTATATATATATATATATATAATAAGAGAGAGAGAGAGAGAGAGAGAAGAGATATATATATATATATATATTACAAATTGATGCAGGAGCATCCCGCTCAGAAACATCATTGTATTTTAGTAGACATAGCGGGTCTTGTGTTTTCAAGGGAGTTGGTTTCCTGAGTATTAAATTAATGTAATTATTAAGGTTTCTAAGTAAGTTTATGAGAGATAATAAGAATAGTAATTAATTAGATATCGTGAGGAATATTGTAAATGTTCCCGAATGTTGGAGAACATGAGAGATTTAGGCTAGTTAACATTCCATAGGGATTGAGAGATTTGGAAATCAATTGTAAATCATAGATTGGGAATTGGTTTCATGGTTTGTAGAACTAGAGAGGATCCTTAGGGATTAGTTGGGTCAAAAGTGGACTTAGTTCAAAAGATTAAGGATTTGAACTGAAATGGGTTATAGAACCTTTTGTATAAATGTAAGCCTAAAAGGCATAGAGAGATATAGTTAGTGAGTTAGACTGAGAATCAGAGTTCAAAGATTAGATAGGGTTTTACTGTAAGCCTACGGGAAGGAAAGGAAAAAGGCCACTGATTAGAAAATTAGGCCAGAGAGAGATTCATTATGTAAATAATTGTTTATAAATACAGAGAATTTGATTCCTGAGTTGTGTGGTGTGTATTGATTAATGGAATTATAAATTTTGTGTGAACTAGAGCAATTTATGCATAGTATATGTATGCAAGTGGAATTAAAGCAGAACGCAAAGGTGGAGAATGAAGGATAGTGGTCTGATTGAAGGATCAAAGTTGAAGTTTAGATGAGATAGTGCTTAAAAGTACGTAGAAGTAAGTTCAGGAGGAAGTTGCACTGAAGAACAACCAAAGACCAGAAACCCTAGAGAAAACCTAAACCATAGAAGAATAGAGAGAGGATAGTGCACAAAGAAGGAGTACAACAATCAGAAGTGATTGAATAATCTCAGAAAGGATAGATGCATAAGGAATCATATAGGCGAGTCGGATGAATAAACCATAACATTGAGGAATTGCATAAATACAAAGAAAAGAAAGGAGGAAGAAATGAAGTAACCGTGCACATGAACCATTGGATCAGTTAGATCAATTGACAGGATTGACAAAATAGGATCGGCAGAGATCTTATCATGCAAAATAAAGTCAAGAAGTGAAGGGATCATATTAAGCCACATGATAGCGGAATAATGGAGCGGTCTACGACAACGATAAGTAGTATCGCGGTCTCAACATGGTAAACGATATTTTACAAATTCACGCAATTAACCTGAGGAGTTAACACGTAGCACATCGATGGGGAAGAAAAAACGCTTATCTCGCGTGCTCTCGACCTGTTATGTATCGTGCTAGTAATCACACGAGATTACACGATCATCGTTGGATTGAGGTAAATGAAATATACGATGGATATCAGTTGGGCTAGTTGGTGTGTGATACGTCGAGATAGCCTTTGGATCAAATGGGACAGATCGACGATGGTAATTTGGAGCGCCCAAAAGTCAAGGGTAGAAATAAATACATCAATTGTGCGGCACATGGTTGACGGTGATTGTTCAGGTTTGTTGTGGATCAGACTGTAAGAAAATCCACGGGTATAATTTGATTAACGTGTGATTAAATAGCTTCTGCTTAAGCATTTAATTAAGAGCATTAAACCTTGGTTTAAGAAGGTTTTACTAAGTAGGAATATTAAAATTCTTGGGACATAGTGTGACATGCAATTTTATTTGCATAATGTGGGTAGAAAATGTTTCTATCCAAAAAAGGAGATGATCATAACGTCATAAAATATCATCAACCTTCCTATTCTTCCAAAAATCGGACACAAAAAATAAAGCATCTTGTATTACATAAAAAATTAATGATAATATTGCTTCCTGGATAACAACATTTTTTTTAATTATATGAATGACAAGGCATTCGATATTTTTGGACCCACCACATACACAATGAAATTCTCAGAATGCTAATTTGAAAAGTATCTTATTGACCACTTGGTTGGTTTGTTTGGTGATTCCTTCAAAATAATTAGAGTCGCATCATTACTCAATTCATATTTTAAATATCTCAGGGATTAATATAGAGTTCATTTGCAAAAAAATACTAGGTATGAGCATCCTTCGATGATTTCATAGAGTGAGTGGAAGAGTTTAATGGAGGATGAAAATGAGAAGAAAATGAGACATAAAGAAATATGTTACCTAGTCTAGATAGGTATATGATATTTTCAAATTAATATGTTCAATTTTCTTTATCTCTACATAAAAATTATGGTATCTAACTTATTTGAAAATTTGTAAAGACCCCTAGACATGTCAAAAGAAACCAAGGAAAGGATAGAAAAAACATGGGCAACACAAATTTGGCTTGGGTGAGTACATGAAACTAAAAGCATGAATTGTAAGTAAGAAATAATAAAACCAGGTCATTCCTATCATCATCCAAATTTTATTTAATTGTGCCTAATAAGCCAAATTTGTGATATTATGCAATGCAGGGGGGCTCATTTCAAAACTGTCACAACTTAAGAATACCTTTGGTTTTGTTTCAAGTTTGGATTTCAAAATGTGGAAAAACGTTGACAAAGCATGTAGAAAATGGAATGTTCCTCTTTGAATAACATGGTAAATAAAATAAATAGACTTTAATTGTTAATTACTTGTAAAATATATTCAATATTTAATTTCACCAATAAATTATTATGTCTATTTGTTTTAATAAAGAGAGAAACAATAATAATGACGTCAATAGTGAACAAAAACCCCATGACAGTGGAGTGTAGCCTGGTGATGGTGGTGTGTAACCCGACCATGATAATATTATGGCTATAAAATCAAAATTATGGATTACATTTTGTCAGGCCAGGAAGATAACTCCTCGAATGAATTACTTTCATTAATGTGGAAAGTAATTAAATACAAACTTGAATATTGACCCTTAGGATTCACCTTTCAAGTTTTTCCATATTCCTATTTTCCATTTACTTATTTACAATTTTTCGCCTAATCTTGAGGATTAGGTGTCAAAATTCCCCCCTTAATCTGAAGGTGTGTTTGTAAGTCCAAGCATCATTATGAATATTTCAAACTTTTCTCCGCCAAGCACTTTGGTGAAGATGTCTTCAATCTGCTCATTTATGGAACAATGGCATAGGTGAATAGTATTGGCCTCAACATGACGTCGAATCAAAGGATATTTTGTATTGATATGCTTGGTTCGATCATGGAATTTTAGATTCTTGGTAAATTTTATTGCAAAAGTATTTTCAATTAAAAGAGGAGTAGAGTACACTTTTTTCTCTTGTAAATATTCAAGAATTTCCCTGAGCCACACAATCTCCTTGCTTGCTTATGTAGTTGCCACATTTTCTTCTTTTCATGTGGAATTTATTGAAACTTACTGCTTGCATGACCTATAGGAGACATCTCATGATCCAAGACTCATGACATAACCTAAAACAGATACTCCATTTTTCTTATCTCCATCAAAGTTTGAATCAGAGCATCCAATCAAGATGAGGTCATCCACCTTTGTATATTTGATTCCAAAGTCTTGAGTTCCCTTCAAGTACTTTAGAACTCTTTTTGCAGCAGACCAATGACCCTCACAAGACTTTTTCATAAACCTAGAAATAATCCAACAACAAATGATATGTTTGGTCTAGTAGTGGTGAGGTAGATAAGACTTCCTATAAGTTGTTTATACTTATTGCATCCTCAAATTCATTTCCTTCTTTAGATGCGAGATTTAGATTTTTTTCCATTTGAGTGGACAAGAGATTGCATTCAACCATACCAAATTTGTTCAAAAAATATCCAATGTACTTATTTTGAGAGAGAAGTATATATTTCTAATGTTGGATTACTTAAATACCCAAAGAGTAGTGAACATATCCCAAATATGTCATCTTAAATATTTTTTTCAATTCTTTATTTATGGATGCAATATAATTTTCATTGTTCCCTATAATCAATAAATCATCTACATATACCACAAGATAAACAATAGTTTTACCAACTTTATTGATAAATAAAGTTACATCATCAATATTAAAGTGTTTGAAATTTATTTTTAGAAGATGCTCAATCAATTTTCCATACTAGACTTGTGGTTCTTGTTTGAGACCATACATATTTTATAAGCTTACATACATTATGCTCGCCCCTTCACAACAAAACCTTATGGTTGAGACACAAAACCCGAAAAAAGTATTCCAACAACAAATGAAATGTTTGGTCTAGTAGTGGTGAGGTAGATAAGACTTCCTATAAGTTGTCTATACTTAGTTGCATCCTCAAATTCATTTCCTTCTTTAGATGCAAGTTTTATATTTTGTTCCATTGGAGTGGACAAGGGATTGCATTCAACCATACCAAATTTGTTCAAAAAATATCCAATGTACTTATTTTGAGAGAGAGATATATTTCTGATGTTGGGTTACTTAAATACCCAAATATGTCATGTCAAATCCTTTCTTCAATTCTTTCTTTATTGATGCAATATAATTTTCATTGTTCCCTATCATCAATAAATCATCTACATATACCATAAGATAAACAATATTTTTACCAACTTTCTTGATAAATAAAGTTACATCATCAAGATTAAAGTGTTTGAAATTTAGTTTTAGAAGATGCTTAATCAATTTTTCATACCAGGCTTGTGGTGCTTGTTTGAGGCCTACAAGTTTTATAAGCTTACATACTTTATGCTCTTGTCCCTTCACAAAAGAACCTTATGATTAATATATAAAAACATTTTATTTCAAATATCCATTCAAGAAAGCAGTTTTTACATCCATTTGATGAACTTTCCATCCATTTTGAGTTGCCAAGGCAAAGAGAGTCTGGATGGTGGTCCATTTTCCTATGGGGGACAAATTATCCTCATAATAGACCCCTTATTTCTATGAAAATCCTTTTTCCATGAGCCTTTCTTTGTGCTTGTCAAGTGAGCCATATGATTTATACTTGTCCTTGAAGACCCACTTGCAGCCAATCAATTTGGTTCCAAATGGAGGTTCAGCTAGCTTCCAAGTTCCATTCTATATGTGAGAATCATACTCTTTATACATTTCTTCTTTCCATTCATCATGAGAAGTGGCTACTTTAAAGTAAGTTGGTTCAAAATTAGTAGTAAAAATTAATTTTCAATCATAGCAAACATCCATATCAATAGCTGAATCAAAATCATCTACATCACCTCCATTTTGTCTGCTGGAACTTCTCATTCATGTCTTTCCAACCTCATCAGGATGAACACTTTCAAGTTCCTTAGTGAGCCACTTCGAAGGACCTTTTTGATATGGTCCAAGTTATTCTATTGACTGAGTTGGGGATGAATCAAGATTTGTCCTTCCAATCCTCTCAATCACGTCACTCAAAGTGTCTTCTTGGTCTAAAGAAGTGGCTGGAACTTCATGAGGGAGAGAGAGTGCTTCAAAAGGAGATTCCACAGATTGATCTAGGATAGGGAGCCCCCCTTCAAAATGTGGAATCTCATTATTAAATTCCTGAAAATATTTTGCAAGATTGAATCTGTCCAAGTGATCAAGATGTTGCTCAACAACATCTTCAGTCTTGCAATATTTAAGAAAAATCACATCTCTAAATATTATAATATTCTTATTTACTTCATCATAAACATGATGTGCTTTGGAGGTATCTGATTACCCCAAAAAGATACAATTTTGACTCCTTGCACCAAGTTTGTTTCTTTATTCCTTAGGAATCAAGGCATAGCAGGTGGAACCAAAGATCCTAGGAAGCCTTACTAAAGGAATGATGCCATACCACATTTCATAAGGAGTCTTGTTTATGATAGCATCAGATGAACATTTGTTTTAATATATGTTTCACATATAACTGCGACAACCTAGAACATGAGCTTTAAATTTTTGAAAATCGTCATTGATCGAAGCATATTTAAGATTGTCCTATTCATTATTTCAGCTACACCATTCTGTTGAGGATTATATTGCACAGCTAATTGATGTTTAATCCCATGGTGGTGAAGATATTTTTGAAACTCATTTGAAGTATATTCCTTTCCATTATCAATACAAATAGAGCCAATATGAGATTGTGTCATTTTCAATACATATGTTGGCCCTCAATTTTTACCCTTTTTCACCATGCATAATCCACCTATATATCATCCCTTACCATCATAACATGATCATATTTTCCATATTTTTTCCTCTTTTTTCACATTAAGGAAAAATAATTATGTCTTTTAATTTTTAGACTTTTTAGTAAAAATTGGGTACTAAAAATTATTTTTGACTGAAACAGAAATTCTCGTAATGGCTCCATTGAAGTCATATGTGTAGGATACCTAGGCATAAAATGAAGATGGATTCGAGAAGTATGAGAACAAAGGATGGATAGAATATTATTGGCACAATCCAAATGAGTCATAACATGCCTGGTCAACATTGGTCAAACTTGACCAGTCACCCAGAAATCCCTAAATAAAGGGGAAGTTTTGTGATTTAGTTGGATCCTCGTATATTTTGTGTAGCAAAAGGGATAAGTTCAACCTGACTAGATGGATTAGGATTCTTATAGGTTGTTACAACTATTTTAGTTCAGTTTGTTATACTTTTGGCTTATTTAAGGATAACTATTCAGCAACTATGAACATGTATTATGACCACTGAGACTTCTCTATTTCTGAATATAATTTGAAGAACTTGTCTTCTATTTTGTTGTTGTTCTTACTATGGGACGTGATTTTTGATATACTATAGCTTATAGTTTCAAGTGTACCAAGAAAAGGTGGATAGCCCCCCGTTCTGATCCAAGTCCACTACAGTGTAAATTTTTGTGCATAATCGTTGATATCTTAGATTGTTGAATATTTCCTTTACAATTTCTTATGAATCTTTTCTGAAGTAAATTAATTGTATGCCAAGGTCATTTATATTTTTGGAATGATTTCCTTTCATTAATTGGTTTAAGTAGGGAAGGTCAACCAAGGAATCTAAGTTAGATCCTCTTCCTTCTTGATTAAGCACTGAACTGGAAATTGTGTTTATGGATTTAATCTTTATTGCTTTCTTGATTTGGTTATTATTTCCTTTTAGTAATTGGTTTAAGTAGGGAAGGTCAGCCATGGCATCTAAGTTAGATCCTCTTCCTTCTAGATTAAGAACTGAACTGGAAATTGTGTCTTTACTAATTACTTGATTTGGTTATGTTATGCTTTATGGTGGAATTGATCTTGTTGGAATAAGGATAATGAGGAAGGACAACCAGGACCTCTAAGTTAGAGTCTCTTCCTAGTTGACTATGCTCCACAAAGACTCATTGCACTCTTGCTTCTAGATTAAAATTTCAATACTTTATTTTCGGTAATTTTATATTTGCAATATGCATTTCCATTATTTTCATCTAAACAACTACTTCCTACACTAGTTTAATCTAGGATTCCATATACTTTGGTTGGCCTCTAATTTTACCAACCCAGATTGATAAGTAAAATGCATGCTCTAATTCAACTCAATAAATTAGAATGACATTTTTGGTTTCATTGTCAGGGAAGCATACTCAGATAGATCTAGTTAGGAAGATTGTTTATAAAACATTTAAAAAACAACAACAACAACATAAAAACAAAAGAACTTTTCATTATGGTTATTCATGCTTAGACATAGAAATTAGAAAGGTAGATTCCCAAAACAAAACCCCCAACCACTAAAAAAACTCATTAACCAAAAAATCCATTTGAAAACCAAAGATCTACAAAACATGATGTTAAAGAAGTCATTTAGAGGAGGGTATGCCATCACAAGGATATTCTCAAATCCTTGTCCACAATTTAGAATGGTCACTATGGATGAATCTTCATTTCAAAAGCTAGAAAAGGAACAAAGAATCCATCAAGAGGACCCACAAGAAGATAATCTATAAGTTTCTTCTAGTTATCTTTGTAAGGAGATCAATGAATTATGGATCACATGCAATGAAATTCAAACAATAGAGTTAGAAATTGAAGGAAAGCTAGAATATGTATCACAAGATCCCTTGTGCATTCGTGATTTTGAACAAGTTCCACAAGAATAACTTTGTGTTATGACAATTGAGGAGAATCAAAGACTTAAATATCACACTTAAACTTGGTTTCAACTAGTCATTAGGCCACAACAACACTCCATTTTTCAACATTCCTTAGCATCAAATCTTTATGGTCAGCTAACTTTTCATGTCCAAGAATTCATTAAGGTATATTTTTCAAACTTGGATATGAGTCTACTTATGATCTTGTTATGCAAATGGATGCATTGAAAATTATATTATACTTAAGATAATGATTTTTTTTTCTACAATAGAGTAGGATATAATATAATAAATAAATAAATAGGTATAATGATTTCACAATAAGAATTTTGGATCAAACTCTCATGCATAATTCTTCAAATCATTGTTCAATACTCATTTGGAAGGATTTTATGGCAAAATGCAGAAAGAACAATCCTATTTTGGGTACCCATATTGGATAATTTTCAAAGAATGTTTTTAAACAAGGTATCTCTTGAAATATAGTTTTTAAATCCATTTTGAAATTTTCAATTTGGATCACAAATAATAAAAATATGATCAAAATAAACACTAGATATAAAGAGAAATTTTGAGGATAGACTTAGTACAACATTGATTCGAGGGGTTTAATGGAGATATTTTTACATGATATGTATAGAGAATATAGCCCTTAGAAGCAGCCCATTGGGCTTTGGGTTGACAGTGAATGGGTGCACTGTTAAGGCACCCCTTGCAATAGGTCACTGGTTCAAATCCCCCGTGGGTGCTTACCTACCAAAAAAAAGAATATATCCCATAGAAGCTAGTTTCCAAATCAATTTGAATCACCTCAATCCAACATCATATGAAAAATTTATGCTCAAAATACTAACTGCTTGTAGAAAAATATGCATGGTGACAATTTTAGGTCTTGACTGTTCATTGGAATAATTCACATACCAAATAATCATATTAAAAAAACCTATTTATAAGGGAGATATCTATTCAAATATAGTTTATGACACAATTTGAATCATCTCATTTTAAGGCAAGATGAAAATGTTATGCCACATTTAGTTATTGTGTGTCTTAAAATTAGCATAGTGAAACTCTGCTTCTTAGGTCTATTTATCAACAATTTTGTGATATCAAACCTAATAATTTTAAAAAATTGTTTCTACTGGATAGACACAAATGAATATAATTTAATATCCAATTATAATGACATCAATCTGATCTTTAACGAAAATATTACACTCCAAATATTGATAGTTGGTCTAGTCAAATATTCACAAGAATCTCTTTCAAACACGATACTTCTCATCATTTTTAGCATATCAATTTAAACTATTTTTAAAACCCGTTTATACTAGAAGTGGCCATATGAACTCACTTAAACTTGGATTAGTAATCAATCTAATTGTACATAAAAAAAAAATTAATTTGTTAACAAAATACCGTTAGGAGGTCTAGATTGGTCACCATTCCTCAAGGGGTAAACAAATGCATTTTCTTTGTATATCATCTTTGGACTTGTTCTTAAAAATTCTTGTAGTTATTTTACATATTTATTGGAAGAAGGGAGGTTGTACACCTCTATTCCTCCATCATCTAATATTGCATTGCAAGCAAATTCTATGTTTTTGCAGGTCATGGGAAGATTTAAGGAGTGAACTCCATGGACAAAGGAAATTTGAAAGCCAATTTTTAAAAATTAATATTTAAAAATATGAGTACAAATGTTCAAGTCAAATCAAAGTTAAAATTCACCTGATGTTGAGTTCATCCAATGAAACTCAAACTCTTGAAGCTTGTATTTTGTTGCTGACCAACAACACCAACAAACCTACAAGATGGATTGAGATCAAGGCAAAAGGCATGAAGCTAATCATCAAGAGAATAAGTCAAGTTGTGTACCACGACAAGTCATATCCATTTCCAAATAAGCCTTTCATAATCCATATCATTCATGATTTCATTCATTTACCATACTGTATGCTAAGCTTCACAATCATTCAGATATACCATGTTAAAGTTCAAATCTATTATCTATCTATCCATCTACTCCTAGATCATGATTTCAAACTATCATAGTTTCATAAGCTTTCCATACTTCCCTACTCCATTATACCCCACTTCCATCTGGGGAAAAAAAAGGTCAAAAATAATAAAGAGATTTTGTTGTGAAAATCCAGGTTCCTAGCACAATACAAACCTAAACTCATAATAGAAAACCAATTTATTTGGCTAATATGAATTCTATAAAAAAATGTGTGTTTTTCAAGTCATTATTTCAAATTTTCTTCACTAAATTTTTGCAAAAATAATTCCTCCAACTTGGAAACTTGAGGACAAGTCTCAAAATAAGCAAGGGGGAAGACAGAATAAAACAAGTGCATTTGTTTTTAAAAGCTGAGCAACTCAACATACTATTCAACTTGATATGGAAGCAACTCAGAATGTAAAGGACATGTTAAAATTACAAATTTTACTTCATTAGGGACCCGAAAATTCAACATCAAAATCTATCAAAAGGGACGTGAACATGAGAAACATTATAGAGGGACCTGAACATATATGAGTCAAAGATTATTGCTTAAAGGGACATGAGGATCAACATAAAAATTCTATGAGAATGGACTTGTATACAAAGAACAACCAATCAAGTTCATCAATCAACTCACTATTCAATTTCATCATCAGAAGGGACCTATACTCAATCAAGTTTACTATTCAAGATTCACCATTAGAAGGGACATGTACTCAATCAAGATTCACTATTCAAGATCATCTTCAACTAAGGGAGCTACTTAATCAAGGAAAGTACTGTAAGTTATAAATTTATTTTTAATATCTTTTGGTTTTGAAAAGAATTCTTAACTTAAAAGACTAATTAAACCTTAATGTATAAGAGTGAAAACCCTTCATCCCATGTACATACCAAAATTTCTCTATTCATAAAACCCTATACCCCTGAATATAAAAATATTTTATCTTCCACCTTATTGTTTATATTTTTACTTTCGATTCCCTTTAAAGTCGAAGAGAGAACATCACTTCTAGCAATTTAGGATTACTAACTTTGGTTCAAAAATGAAAAGGATTTGCATGCATTTGAAAAATAGAGCTACTATAGAAAAAGGGATATGTTATATCCAAGTTAAAGTATTTTGCTGTATGTTTTCAGGTCTGGATTCAATGTTATCTTCCATGCATGTTTAGCTTCTAGGTTGGAATCGGTGGATTTCGGGTGGATTACATGCACGAAGTTTATTTCCCCATTCGGACCCGAAATCTGTATAGTTTGGTTTTTATTTCCTCATCGGGTGCGTTTTTAGAATAAAATAATATGCCTTTTTCCGCTCCGATATGCGCCTCATTTGTCAGATCTTCGAAGACAGATCGGATGGTCTAGGCATTTGTTTGTATTTTGAAGGTCTCATAGTTAGGTTTGTGGGCCAGTGGCCTGGTTGTTAAGCCTTTGGCTCGGTGCCCTAAGCCCTGAGTGGATAGTTAACTCTATGTCCCTCATGCCCTTGGGGTTTTTTGTATTATATTTAATTTGTTTCTCTGTTTCAAATGAATAGAAGGTACGACTCTTGCTGCAGCAAAAAAATAATAATAATAATAAATAAAGTATTTTTCTACAATACAATGACAAGAAACTAGAGTTAGTATGAGAAGATAATTGGAGAATAAATGTTTTTTCTCATTACCAAGGAAAACAACATAAAGGTCAGGATGAAAAAAAAAAAATTTACTTTGTTCTAGAAGTCTTCATAAATTTTGAGAAAAAGGAGAAAAGACATTCTATTTTAAGGGAAATCAAAAGTTTGAAATGACCTTAAAATAGTCACTTCAAAAGAAAACTATTTAGAAACACATATGAGAAATGTGATCTAAAAGATGGTACCATAGAACCCTTTAGAAGAATTCCAAAGCAAGTCATGAATTTTTTTAAATCTCATGATTGCATTTGATGACAGATATCTCCATAAAAAAATTATTGCATAAGATCATGCCATACAAGAGTAATTTAAGTTGAAGAAAAAGGAAACTTTAATATTCATAAGGCATTTGAACCATTGAGTACAAGAATTTGAACCATGGAGCAAATCATACCTTAAACAAGTTTTGGGTATAGCAAGTAATAAGCATGATATACAGATTCAACAGAGATTTCCTAAAGTAAGAAGCTGCCAAGAACACAAAAAGTGAGTACATGATTACAAAACGAGAAGTCTGGTTTGAAAATAAGAGTGCAGTAAGCTCAAAAAGTATATAGAGGATTTTGAGGCTTTCGAGAAAAAAGAAGTTGTTAGAGTTGTGATAGAAAATACACTAAAGGTCATAAGTGTGTTGAGAAGAAATTAAGTTACATAGATTGGGAAGAGGACAAAGAAAAGGAACAAGAAATGTCAAAAGAAGAGGATATACACCAAGAACAAACCCCAGAGAAAGAAGAAATGAATCCAACCATATCTTGTAAAGAAGAAATGAATTTGACCATATCTTGCAATGCATTTACAAGAATTACCACTCCTCAAACTCTCAAGATAAAATGACATATCAAGAATAAAATGATAATAGTGTTGATTGGTTTGGGTAGTACCCATAATTTTATTCATTGTAAGATAGCCAAGGAATTGAATTGCTTCCTATATCCAGCACCAGAGTGTCAAGTGATAGTTGAAAATGGAGCAGCCATAAATTTCTCTGGAAAGTGCCATAGTATAAAGCTATCCATGGGAAAATATGTATTAAATAGACCAATGCTTTCCATTCCAGTGGGTAGTTCTAATGTTGTACTAGGAGTCCAATGGTTACAATCTTTGGTTACGATAGCTTTTAATTTTCAAGAACTTTTCTTGAATTTTTTTTGGGAAGGAAAGGAAGTTGAATTAAGGGGTATCGCATGGAAACCAAGAAAGATAATCAAATCTAATGGCATCAAAAAACTTCTAAAGAAATCACAACAGAGCGTAATTGCACAACTATGTTCACTAGAGTTTCAAGAAGTGAAATCATCTATTTCTCCAGATCTCCAAAAAATATTGGACAATCATTCTAAAATTCAAGTAGTGGAAGATCACATCGAGCATCAACAACAAGTTCTCCAACTCTTAAAGGATAACTTCACTTTGGCGTAGAATCGAATGAAACAACAGAAAAAATCAACATCGCAACGAAAGAAATTTTGATGTAGGTGATTGGGTATTTTTACGGATACAAATATACAAACAAATGTCCCTCAAGCAAGCTAAGAAGGATAATAAATTATCACCAAAGTACTATGGTCTTGTTGTGCTATTCAACAACCCCCCATTTATTAATAGTAATAGTTAATATTACAATAATAAATGGGGACCCTTTAAAAAGTCCATCCAAAAAATAAACTTAGAATTTAGGCATTTCTTTTATCTTTGGAATAAAATAAGATATCAATCAAACCCCCCTTTCAAAATAACTACTAAATGCTTGCCTTCCCACATATCGCATGATTAATCATCATTAAAAGAGTTCTTCTCTTAAATCTGGTTGAAAAACTATGCAATGAAGGGTATAGTGAGGAATTGCATGAATTTGTTTTGAAGAATATGTAGTGGGGGTACAGTTCTTTTTGTAAATATTATGAGGATTCCAATGTTGGGGAAATAGCCGTGAAAAATGTAAATTTAGCATTAAACTAAACTCCGCAACCAAATGTTGAAGCCTTTAAATCAAATCCTGAAAATTGCGTGCAGTGTTTGAGTTCAGTTAGGAATCAAGCTGAGATATTTGTTTTAAATTGCCTATCAACATAAACTCCAAGACCAAGTTACATTCGCGTGGTTTGCAAATCCGAAGGCTCCAGTTATCTATTTGACAGGGTAGGTGAACTCCAGTTGACAGTGAAGTTCAAGTCTGTGTTATCATTTGAATGGTGGCAGCATAGGCTTAAGTCTGAATTAAACAACTGTTTGGTGGCAGCGTAGGCTCAAGCTTGAGCTCCAAGTGTAAGATTGGCATTAAAAACTCTAAGTCCAAGACCTAGTTATGTTATTGTTTACAGAATCCTCCAAATAGAGCTCGTACACGGTGATATCAAGTAGTGTTGGGAAGTGCATGACAATGAGTGGAATTTTGAAAACAGAGGGAGTTGTCTATAATGTGACTTTTTGGAGATTCTGGTGACGGAATCCAGTGGAAGAAATGAGGTTAAATCTTGATTTTTAGCAGTTAAAATGGTTTTTTAACTGCATATTTGGATTCAGCGCCCTGAAAAACCCCTGAGACCCTTTGATTGTGCAGAAACTAGCTATCAAACTTGCCATTCCAATAAATTGCTGCCGGATTTTGACCGAAAAAATCCGCCGAAAAAACTTTCAAAAAGTCTCATTATAGACAACTGCAAAACAAAGTGTTAGTTTCCAGAGAAGAGAAAGGCGCCATAAGATTGTAAGCAACATTAATATTTTCCATAAATTGATTTCATTGTTGTATATAGACTGTTGTAGTAAAGAAAAGTTGATTTCTTTGCTGGATATGGATTTTTGGCGGCAAAGATAAATCGAATTGCAAGGAGCAAAAGACTGTGAAATCGATTTAAAAAATAGAGCCTTATCTTTTTGAACAAACAAGCAGTTACAAAGTGGAAATTTGATATTACAGAAAAGGGTTATTTTTCATCTTCATGGGCATTCAGCAGTCAAGGGCTTCTCCTCATCTTATACAGCAATGGCATAGGTATTATCTCAACCCTAAAATTTTATACTTCAGCTCATAAATCTCTCCTTATCCTCTTGGGTATTCAACAATGGTCAAACTTTACATATCAATCCAGCAAATCAACATTCCAGTTCAAAATTTTTGAGAATATATTGCATAGATTTGGTAAGCAAATAGTTGCATTTTCAAGAATTAACTCATTATTTTTAAATCGTATATCCATTTGATGCAAAATTTTGAGGGAATATGCATTGATATAAGATGAATAAACCCAAAAAAGTTCAAGCCAAAAGAACTTTCATTTTTCCAGAAATCAACCATCATCACCTAAAGCCATTTCCCAATTTTCTTAAATTATGTGCATCGAATTATCATGAAATTTAGCGGGGGGATGCATCATTGCGAGATCAATAGATACGGCAAAATTCAAGTTAAACTGATGTATTTTTTAATAAATCAAGCAATGTCACCTACAGCTAATTTGTCTTTTTCTCAAAATCCGTGATGAGGGTATTTCCATTTTTTGGTGAAGAGAAGCAATGGAGTGGTAGAAATATTTTTGCAAAATTTCAAAGAAACCAATTTTGTATTTTAGGAGAAAATGGTTAAAAAAAGTTTTATACTTGTACAATGTAACTTTGTGTGCAAATTGCTTCAACTTTGTTGGAATTGCTAGAATTGAATGATCATTACTTTGGAAAGACTTTGAAAAAATATTCATGTCCTATCAATATCATGAAATGGGCAAGAAGAGTGGTTTTGGTTATTAGGCATTGAGAAATCGAAATTATAGTTTGGTTGATACAAAGGTATGGTTGCATAAGGACACTAATAGGGTTAAGATAAAGGAAATTAATATCATCTTTCAACATCGAAGAAGGCTGTGAGACACCTCTCCAGAAGTATGGTAATGGACATGATTCACATGGTGAAGAAGGCTGTGAGACACCTCTCCAGAAGTATGGTAATGGACATGATTCACATGGTAAAGAGTTCAGTTAATCCTTGGATGTGTTCAAATTCAAGATCCTTTGAGTAGGAAAATAAAGGTCAGCTCTAATTGAATTGACAGAGGAGGAAATGGAGAGGGTTTTTATATTTCTTTGAACAACACAAGCAAAGGCTTCTACATTAGGGGGAGGATCCATAGGAACAATAGCAAGAAGGTCAACATGCAGAGGCAGAAGATCAAAGGGACAAAGGCAAGCATGAGGACATGCTTGAGAATCAGCTAGGGGGAGATGTTGGCCCTCAATTTTTACCCTTTTTCACCATGCATAATCCACCTATCTATCATCCCTTACCATCATGCCATGATCGTATTTGCCATATTTTTTCCTATTTTACATATTAAGGAAAAATAATTGTCTTTTAATTTTTAGAATTTTTAATAAAAATTGGGTATTAACAATTATTTTTTATTGAAACATAAATTCTCGTAGTGGATCCACTGAAGTCGTATGTGCAGGACACCTCGGCATAAACTGAAGATGGATTCGAGAAGTATGGGAATGAAGGATGGACAGACTCCTATTAGCATAGTCCAAATAAGTCAGAACAAACCTGGTCAACATTGGTCAAACTTGACCAATCACCCAGAAATCCATAAATAAAGGGGAAATTTTGTGATTTAGTGGGATCCTCCCATATTTTGTGTAGAAAAATGGATGAGTTCGACCTGATTAGATGGATTAGGACTCTTATAGGTTGTTACATCTATTTTAGTTCAGTTTTTTATACTTTTAGCTTATTTAAGCATAACTATTCAACAACTATGAACATGTATTATGACTATTGAGACTTCTCTATTTTTGAATATAATTTGAAGAACTTGTCTTCTGTTTTCTTGTTGTTTTTGCTGTAGGATTTGATTGTTGATCTACTATAGCTGATAGTTTCAAGTGTACCAAGAAAAGTTGGATGGCCCCCATTCTAAGCTAAGAGTAAATTTTTGTGCATAATTGTTGATATCTTAGATTGTTGAATATTTCCTTTACAATTTCTTGTGAATATTTTCTGAAGTAAATTCATTGTATGTCATGGTCATTAATATTTTTGGAATGATTTCCTTTCAGTAATTGGTTTAATTAGGAAAGGTCAACTAAGGCATCTAAGTTAAATCCTCTTCCTTCTTGATTAAGAATTGAACTAGAAATTGTGTTTATGCATTTAATTTTTATTGTTTTCTTGATTTGGTTATTATTTCCTTTTAGTAATCGATTTAAGTAGGGAAGGTCAACCAAGGCATCTAAGTTAGATCTTATTGCTTCTAGATTAAGAAATGAACTGGAAATTGTGTCTTTACTGCTTTCTTGATTTGGTTATTTTATGCTTTATGGTGGAATTGTCTTGTTGGAATAAGGATAATGAGGAAGGACAACTAGGACCTCTAAGTTAAAGCCTCTTCCTCATTGGCTATGCTCCACAAAGACTCATTACACTCTTGCTTTTAGATTAAAATTTCAATACTTTATTTTCAGTCATTTTATATTTGTAATATGTATTTCCATTATTTTCATCTAAACAGCTACTTCCTACACTAGTTTAATCTAAGATTCCATATACTTTGGTTTTATTATAAGTTTACCAACCCCAGATTGATAAGTAAAATAGATTCTCCAATTCAACTCCATAAATTATACTGACACCATGCATGGAAGTTTTTGAAAGTTTCAAAAGCTTCATATTTATTCTTCAATAGATATACCCAACACATTCTAGTGTGTTCATCAATAAAATTCATCACATATTTATTTCCATTTGTAGAAGGAATAGGCACAAGGCCACACAAATTCAAATGAATCAGTTCAAGCTTTCTATGTGCTCTAGAAACAGAATAACGAAATGGTTGTTAGTTATGATTTCCTACGATACAAGCATCACATTGCTTCAGTTACCTAAGAATTGTTGGAAAACCAATAACACCACTTCTCTTTAATAAATGAAGGTTTTCATAATTTAGATATCCAAATATTGCATGCCATAAGAGAATCGATGGCAACGTAGCTTCATTATACTTAGAATTGTATACATAGTTCTATGCACAAGCAGATGTTCCTTGCAGCTTCAAGAGTCTTTCTTCTTCTATTCCTGCCATGAATAGTGTGTTGTCTAATGCCTTTCTGACCTCAATTTTTCCATCAAAAATTTGAATGGAGTTTCCTTGTTGATGAATGTGAACCAAGGATAATAGCTTTCTTTGTAGCTCTGGAAAGTAGAGAAAATCATGAAGAAGAAAGTCAAGGAGTCCAAGTAGTATGAGCGTTATGGTGCCAAGTCCAGATGGCTTGAGTCTTCACTTGTTTGCAAAGTATAAAGCTCCATTTACATTGTCACTGAAATATTCAAATAAATATTTCCAAAAGGCCATGTGGCAATTTTCACGTATATCAAGAAACCATGCATCTTTCCACAAAGAAAATGAAGTATTAAACAAGTCTTCAGTTACTCCAATATTACAATGTGCCACAACATAATGAGCAGATTCAAGTGCTTTACCTTTCCCTGGACCTGTTGTTTTACCTTCCTCTTCATTCTTTCTTGTTGGATTTTGTCCCAAGGGAGTTTGCATGTGGATACATCGTGTCCATTTTTGTTGCAGCCAATACATTGGAGGTCAGATATTCCTCCTTGATAATGTTTTCCCCCTAGCCTATGTTATTCTTCTTTCCACGTCCTCTTCTACCACCTCTTCCTTCAGAGGAATCTTGTATCTGATTCTTTTCTTTCTATGCAAGGCACAAAACTTCTTCAGAAAATTTAGAAATTGTGTTCCTCTTCCCAAAATAATTTTCTCTTTTAACAAACTTCTCCACAAGAGTGTCAAAATTAATATTATTCAATTGGGCACTAGCTTGTAATGATTCAAGATAGTTAGAATCAGGGAAACTTTTAGGGACTAATATTCGTAGGTGGGCTAATTTTTCGTGTTTTTTTTCCAAAAAACAATTCGCTAATTTCCATTTTTTTTTCTAAAATGATTTGCCCAAATTTTATAGTATAAAATTATTTTACCTTAAAAATTGCCAAAATTTTACAAACACTATATAAAATCATTATAAATTTGAATATTTTTTCAAAATTATCTTAAAACATTTTATACTTTTCATGTTAAAGATTAGTAAGATTCGCCAAGGTTTCTAAACTTTAAAATAGATTTGTATCCTTAAAATTTTCCCTGGTTACAATATGTGGGATATAGTTCCTTTACAAAAGATATGAGAGGAATGTCCATATTAATTCCAGTGGATTCTACATGATGCATGATAGCTCTAATTTTAGAGGATAGGGCAAGGGGATCATCATCCTTCAACTCCAGATTGAAGAGTTTGATCATCAACTAAACTATCTTGATCTATGAGTGTGAATCATATAAATATTTCAACTTCTTTAGAGCATAAAAGCATTGGTAATTGGTGTTATGCGGCGACTCACCTCTTCATTTACATATGCAACAATCAAGGCATAGGATTTTCTATTATTTTTCTCTCGTATGGTGAGCTCTTTATCTAATGTGGGCATTGCAGGTGGATTGTCACCTTCTCCTTCACATACGCCTTTCCATAGGTCATTGAAATGAGGGTGTGCCTTATCTTTCTGGACCATTCATGGTAGTTCACTTTGCCAATGAGAACGAGTCCAACTATTGAGATGAGAGAATGAATTATTAAGCAAAGTTCTGAGTTGAGACCTAAATAGTTAAAATACTTGCAACAATAATATCTGATAAAATTTTATTATATCTCTACAAACAGTAGAGACCCATCATACAATTTTGTCTCTAATTTTCATTAGAAATTAATGAAAATAACCCAAAATATGAGGTTGAAGTTGTTAGATTACATTTGGCTTGAATTATAGAAATAAACCGTTGTTATATAAGCCAGGTCGCATATAAGCTAAGTCACACATATATAAACAACTTATATATAAATAAACTACTCTTGAATGGGATTATGGCTTACACCATAGAGCTCCAAAGAATCATAAAGAGAAACAATTGACTATCACCATGGACATGGTCACCAAATCAAATATAAACTCAAACTCTCATAAAAACATATCTCATTCATAAAAAAATCCGCAAATATTTGTACACAGTGAATTAATGTGACCAACAGCTGAGTCAGAACCATGAACTTCACACCCAAAACTTCACTTACAAGTCGGATTTATTATGAGGCAGACATTATCTTCAAAGTAAATTATCTCAGAGATGAGGGAATACATTGGGTATTCTCAAATATAATTAAAATTGAATAATGTTGCACTAATTTTGGAAAAAAAAATCATCTTGGAAACAAACCATCAAACCTCATTTTTTTGTTTTGTTTAGGCCTTCTGATTCTTCATGTAGCTACAAGAGATGAAAACAGTATCTAAGATATGTTAGGTCCTGTTGTGCTATACAACAACCTTCCCCATTTCAAAATTTTCATCCAAAACTTTAACAAGAAATGGGTCCCCTTTTTAGGACTTAGATAAAATTAATAATTCAATAACAACCGCAAGCTTTGAAAATCCATACAACACGTGAAAATCCTTATGAAAAGGTCCAATCCAATTTGAATATTAAACAAAATCTTCTCGTAAAAAACAAATATAAAATAATGTGTTGCACCCTTTATTTAAAGGATAGACTTAAGGCTTCCAGCAGCAATCACCGATGCGATAACTCTATCGGAAAGCGCAAATTGCAAGTTATTAAGGAAACATTTCAATAGTCCACTCAAATCTCCCGATGCAATAATCTGATCACAATCAGCCATCGCTGAAAGCATGAGATGCATAACTGTCTATTTGGAATCCGCCAATGCAATTTCATTTTGGAAAAGTTCGATTTTTGATAAAAGGTTGTTAAACGAATGTTTGCGGGTCTAAACCTTAAATCAATTATAAATGAAAAAACAAATGATTTATTGATTATCTCACCTCCCCATGATAACTCATTTGTTATCGCAATCGGATCTATGTGTGGAAACAGCTAAAGCATAACGTTTGTGCCCCCCAATTTGCGATATGTGATTTTCGCTAATCGCTGATCAGGAAAGTCATGAGATCCACTTTAAATAATTGTTAATAATATAAGCGATGCGACATATCATTATGGAATTTAAGTATCACGATTGGCAGTTACAGAAATCATTAATAGAACAGTTATGGTCGAATCCTTCGAGGATTTCATCCGTGGTAATATTAGAGTTCGTATTGCTTATCACGCTTAAATTACCATTAATATTTTATACTTTGTGTTGGCTTTGAACAGGTTTTTCTATGTTACGTTCTTTTGTTTCTTTTGCAAAGCAAGTTTGAGTTGATGAATCTAGCGAAAATGACAAAGAAATAACAGAAATCAAAGGCCCCCATCATAGCCAAAGAAGAACTAGTTAAAAAGGTCTTGATAGCTGATACTACCTACCTCGGTCTAGGCAAAGATTTATGGGAAAGTATATACAATTCACTAGAAGCCGAGGATCTGGAAGAGATTGAAGAAGAACGGAACAGAAGATTCCACTAATAAGTCAGAGAGTACTTTTAAAGAGTTGGCCAGCTCCTATCTTCACAAAATAGCAGCCCGCACCAAAGTATTACTTATAATGACTTGGTCATATGGGTTATTGAAAGTATCATCATTACAGACAGAAATTTCTTTACGACTGATGGAAGAATGTTTAGGTCGTTCAAAGCAGAAGATATCAAAACAATGTACCATTTGCCTGAACCACAGAAGCGATATAACAAAGCAATTTTGGAAGCTTTCGCCAAAGAAAATGCCATCAAATCAGACCTATCAAACAATGGAGGAATTTTCCGAACAAACATAAGCATGAATCATTGGCTATGTACTCCGTAGACTCATTAGCATCTCATTATGGTTATGTTAGTGCTATGATATGCAGACTCTTTGGAGTCAATTATTCGGCCAAGTTTTCTATAGAGATGGTAACTTTAATGGAGGCTACAGTCAACTCTTCTATCATGGATTGGGTGACCATTTTGTCTGATAAAATGGCCAACCAAATACTTGATTATAGGAAAAACAGGTTTGTGACTACCCGGGTAATACCCCCGTTTTATATGAGTTACTATATTTTGGACACTATATGCTCCAGTTCTGAATATCCAATTCTAGGTTGGAAATGGACTCCACAGGACCTAAACCCCATTCATATCTATCATAAGGAATTGTGGAAAGCCCGTTATAAAAATCATCTTTATAGAATTTTTCATTGTTTCATCCTCCCGTTTATTATGCCATATTCAATAAACCAGCGCCTAGGTTGTCCGAGGAAGCCTATGTCGACCTAACATCAATTGGTAGTTGGTTTGGTGAAGAAAAATTCACCTAGATCAGACTTTTTGGCAGCACTACTCACCCACATGTCCTTGCCTTATACATCCCAGATAATTTATTTAGCAGAGAAATAGCATATCAGATAATATTAGAAGGGATGTCAAGGAACCTAAAGGAGTTTAAAAATCAGATTTGGCCTTCATTCCCCCTCCAATGTGGTGCTTTCATGCTGCATGACTTCAAACATGCAGAGAAGGAAGTTGAGAAAATTAAAATGTTAAAGTTAGCAGTCATCCAAAAAGAGGCAGTATGATCCTAAATCTATTGTCTGCAATGTCACTTCTCATACCAAAATCACCAAGTTTGAACATGAGAAGGATAATTATGATGATTTGTTTGCTTCAACCGAGTTATTTTCTTAAGTGAAACAACTGGAAAAAAATCAAATTGTGAGCAGAGGGACTAGAGGAATTTTTCAAGTTCAGGACACAAGATTGCAAACAGTGCCTCTGGACTTGTTAAAAACTACTTCTATGGTGCAACTAGAAGGCCACTGTGAAGAGAAAATTAAGGAAAAGACTCTTGAAAAGGAAAAGACCCCAGAAAGGGAGCAGGAAAAGGAAGGAACTAGTGAGCCCCTTGATATGAATATCAATGTTGATGCTACTTTAATCAAGGGATGGGAGCAGTTCAACCTGATCATCAAAAACCCGAATGAATTCCAAGAGCTCACTACACTAAAATTGCCAACAGTACGAAAGCCAGAAGTTATTAGTGTTGTGATTGAAGGGACAAGCGGCCTACCCAGAATTCAGCAGGACATAAAAATCATTCCCGAAAATCCTACAGAGGATATTGTACTTAGAACAGAAGAAATACCACCCCTCGATGTATTCTAGAGTCTGAAGCACAGGGTTGTAGTTAAAATACAGAGGAAAAAGAGGAAAATTGATCAAAGTCCTCTTCTAACTCCTCAGGCAGAAATGATGAATGTGGTATGGAAAGCAGAAGTCAATCCCTCTAAGGATTTAACAAAGTTATCTCAATATGCAGGAGCTTACACAGCGGCGAAAATGGACAAAGCCTCAGAGGTCAGCCATCTGATGAGGGAAAAGGATAAGAGGATTACTCAACTTGAGGTGCAATCGGTAGAAGGACAACAAAATGTTACTCATCTTGAACAACAGTTAACATAGCAGAGGCAGCAAAAAGAGTGATTAAAAGAGCAGTTGAAACTAGAGAAATAGAGGATTGATGAGCAGACTCCCCATAAAGAACAGGAGTTGTCTCAGGAATTAAGCAGGCTTTAGATGATAAGTGAGGAAGAAAAGAAGGCAAAGGAAGATCAAATTTCACAAATGCAAGAACAGATAGAAAGGTACAAGGGTTATCCACAGGTAAGTGAATTTAGAACAGAAGCCTTGAAGATAACCAAAGCCTTGTCCCGACAATTGAATATTCTTTGTACAACATATCATTGGTCAACCCTTTATGCGATATTTATGCATCATTGGTTGAGAAGGCAATGGATACCAGACTCGAATTGGAAAATACAAATGAAAGGTTAAACAATTTTCTGTCTTTGCAAGATTCCTCAGAAGGAATGGCTACCAACTTGCCAAGAATACAAGAATCACACACGGAAATCCTATTTTCTGAATGGGAGTCCCAACTAATGAAAGCCAAAATAGCAACTTCTAGATGCAGAGCTGCAACGAATGGTTTGATCGAATTAATAAATAACAGTTTACATATGTCTAATTTGATCTCTGATTGCTCTCCAGGTAAACTCCCAAAAGCAAAGGCATTGGAACATCATTGGAAATAGGAGTTGGCGAATAGAGAAAAACAGATTGGAGAGATCCAAAACTTGACATGGGAAACATTCTGGCTTTTTCTAGTCAAGCCACATAGCCAGCAGATGGCCATGAAATGCCTATCTGACACAATCAACTACATGATCTTCGAACTCTCTGATGCCACCTATACAGCCTAGCTACACTCCAGGATGAGTCAACCTCCAGAAATCCAGTCAATGCTTGCAATCTGTCAGCTACAATCACAAGAAAAGAATCTGATTCAGTGAATTCGTTCAACCGCTACTGCACTACTATTTTTATAATGAATCCCTGGTTTTCATGTCTACAATTAGAACAACGCATAGCGATTTTTATTGATAGTTACTTTTTATTTTTCTTATTTAAGACCCTTTCATGTATTTAGAAAGGGTCCTCAATTTGTATTACAACTTGACTTGGGAGTTGCACTTTTGTACTTATAATATTTTTTTATCATAAGCTGGACCAAAATTCTGCAATTTTGTGAAAGAGGCTTTTATAAGACTTGCACTTTTGCATCTTTTGAAGGTGTTCTCAAATAGGAAAGAAGAATCTGATTGTTGTTTACATCGGGAGAATTCAAATGCATACGGTACTATTATCACTATTTTTGTCTTATTTCTTTGTGTGAATGAACATTTCTTAAAAATTGCTACTATATATATATATAATATATATATATATATATATATGTTTTTCAAAACAATTATGTAGCATATCATTTCTGAAGGTTTTGGAATTGTTTATCATTTCGATATATATATTTCAGTGATATATATTGTGATAAATGCGATAATGTTTTTATAATTACTTTGCTTAATTTCTTAAACAAATTAATCATTATATGAATGCATCTTTCTGTTTTATGAATAAGCCATCTTTATGATTATTTGTTTAATAGAAATAATTAAAAATCGTGTTGTTAACAGGATACCCGGGTTATATTAGTTATATTTGTATATTTTTGAATTGTAGGATTAAACACTTATCACCTTCATTACACATTACAAAGCAATCACCCATAAACTCATATATCACTTGGAAACTGGTCCCATTATATCCAGTCGAAGCCACCAAACCAAACGGAAAAGGAGTTGCACTAAGGTCCGGACCGGGTGGTTTCCCCCGATGTTGATGTAGCGATTTTAGAGGCATCAACATTTTTGGCGCTAGAAGGAGAGCATGAACTATGAATGGCGAGCAAATCTAAATCCATAGCCCATTCTGAGAGTCAATCTCCCTCACCATCTCCTCCAACTTTTCCCTCACATTCTAAATCTCCAATTCTCAAGCAAGAAGTTGAAAAGACAACACCCACTGCTAAAAACTTGAACATATCGGACAAATCTAACCTTGAACCCCCTAAAGTTTAGTCTTTAATTCCTAAACTTCAAGGGTTTTCCATATCTCAAGATCAGACTGAGTTATCCCAAGGCAGTGTGAGTTCGTAATACATTCCTTCTCAGCCTCTTACAAGATTATAGAGCGAAAAGCTTGGTATTGAACCAACAGAATTCCCTCTACCTAGTCAGAAAAGAGCTAGGAAGACACCTTTAGAGTCTAACAGTCTAACTCTTTCATCATCATCATCCATCATCTAATCCATTGCAAAGTCAACTATCCACTCCCCAACTTCATATCATAGTCCAACAAGGTACAGGTACTCCGACATCTCCTACCCAATCACTTGCAACTACATCCTCGCCTTCTTCTATTGTTAGTGAGACAATGGCATAGAATTAACCACAACCAAGGCCATGGACAAATCCAGGGGTAGTTGCAATGTCTACACCCTTGAGTCAATTACCAGCCCACCCTGAAAAGTGGTTCAAAGTTTAATCCGATATCGGCATACTAGCAGAAGAACACATAAACGACTTTATGTTGTCAATAAACTTAAATGGAGTAACAGAAGAAGATGTTGTTGTAAGGATTTTCCCATACACCTTACAGGGAGTAGCTGGATCATGGTATTTTTCGCTACCACCAGGATCCATTAATAGTTGGAATTCTTTCCAGGAGCAGTTTTTGACTAAGTTCGGAGATGATAGGTCCACAGCGACATTAATCAATGATCTCTCCAATTTTAAAATTGAATCAAAAGAACCAATTAAAGACTTCAACTTGCAATTTAATAAGCTCTTAAATAAAATTCATTCTACGTCTAAACCCAGTGAAGAGGTCTGAAGCGAATGGTATATTTCTGCTTTACCTTTGAATATAACCATCTTCGTTGATGGAGCTGCAAATCCCACCTTAGCAGAGAATATGAAAGAAGTGATCATCGTTGAGCAATGTATTATTGCTTTGGAAAATAAAATCACTCTTGAGGAAAGAAAGTCCAAAAAAGTTACTTTTAAAGATGATTCAGAAAAGAAAGCAGCTAAATATCCATACGATATGGAGGGTTTACAAAAAATTTTGAAGACTATGTCCAATGAAATGGTAGAGATAAAGAAATAGGTAGTTGAAACCTCCACTAAAAAACTATTTAGGAATTTCAAAGAGTTGAATCAAAAACACCTAATGCCATATCTAATGCAGAATTAGATCTAGATAATGATGAGAATGAAGACACAGTCTTGTCATCCGACGAAATAGAAGAAGATGAGATAGTTGAATGTCACGGTATGTGGGACTTCATTTTGTCTAATTTTGATACTGAAAGCAAACAGGAAGCTCTCCCAGTAAATACTAGAAGTGAAATCGCTGCAGAGCCTATTCAATCAACTCAAAAGAAGAAAAGTGCAAGCCCTACTACCAAAGATAAGGCTCCCATGAAGAAATATTCAGTGTTGCCAACTCAAAATCAGCCATCATCTTCCAATCCACCCTCATCATCCAAAACATTGGTAGTCTCTGACTCTATGGATTACAAAATTAATGAAGACATGAAGAAGACTAAAGTGGATACCTCTTTATTTGAGCTTATTAAGCTCAAACATCAACAGAAATTGCTGCTCAAAGAGTTAAATGCAGTACCTTCTTCCCCTCTTCCAAATGTTGTATTATCCAAGGCAGCCGAAGGAACAGGTAAGCCACCATCAAATAAAGTAGATGCTACTGATTTTGTTTTGATTGGAGATAGATCTAATTCTCATACTCCTTCTTTTCTCTTGACCTATGAGATCTACAATAGAAATCTGCACAACTGCTTAATAGATTTAGGGGCTTCATCAAACATAATGCCAACCTCGGTTTGTTCAAAATTAAACATTGAGCCCCAAAAATATGAAGCACACATTGTTCAGTTAGATCGAACTAAGGTTCAAGTCTTAGGAGATATTAATTTAGTCACCATTAGGTTATCAACTGATCCTAGAGTAGTCTAGAGAATTGATATATTGATTGTTGAGATCCCTGAGTTTTATGGGTTAATTTTAAGCAAGGATTGGTCTGAGAAACTCCATGGTTACATTTCTATTGATTGGTCTCATATGTGGCTTCCCTATAAAGGGAAACCAAATCAAATTAAAATCGATCAGGAGAAGCACATGACTAATACTGTAACGGAGTTTGAGCAGGAAAATCAACCTATAGCTTTCAATAATAATATTCTTGGAAATTACTCAGCCGAATCATTCTTTGGTAATTTTAATCTTCAATCATTACCTTTTCCTATTAATAGTTTCACATCACAGATAGAAAATTTCTTGCATACAGATGTATCAAGGTGTGTTACTATTGCTGAAGAAATTGTAAATAAACCTATAGATAAGTCTGTAGTTTGATCTTTATATTTTGATGGATCCAAATCTAATGACGGTGCAGGAGCAGGATGTATTTTAGTTTGTCCTGAAGGGGAAAAAACTATGCTATCATGCAGACTAGAATTTGAGTGTACAAATAATACTGTTGAATATGAGGCATTGATTCAAGGGCTTTATAAAGCGATAGGCCTGAAGATTCAACATCTAAAAGTATTTGGTGATTCTAAGATTGTCATCAAACAGGTAAGGAATACTATTCATTGCTTTTCTGGACATCTCAAGCATTATCAGTCCTTGGTTTAAGACCTCATATCTCATTTTCTAGCATTCAATATTTCTCCTATTCCCAGATCTCATAATGCAGCGGCTGATTTATTAGCCAATGTTGCTTCTAAGCTCCTTCCATCCGAGGATTACAGTCCTGATAGGCTTTCAGTTGAATTAATTTTTAGACTATCTGTTCCAGACAATGTCACCAATTGGCGGGTATTTAATCATGAAGAAGACATTTTTAATTTCTTAACTTCTAACAAATCCTATGATGACCGGATTATTGATGAGAATGATCATGATCTTCAAATAAAAAAAAGATTGGATGAGAATTCCATACCTAAATCTATGGTCAAACTTAAAGATCTTTATGATATCAAGGATAGGTTTAAACAAGTTACTAATTCAAAACTTCAAAGTTTTACTTTGAGGTTTGAATTAATATGTCTTGGCACTGAGGCCAAACCACAAAATATTAATTTGGGACTAGAGCTTACTTCAGAAGAAAGATTTGCCTTCATCAAATTGTTGAATAAATATAATATTGTTTTCACTTGGAATTATGATGATCTAAAAACATATTATACTTCTATCATACAACACACAATTCCAATGATTTCTGAGGAGAAACCTGTGCAACAAAAAATGAGAAAAATTCATCCAAATCTAGAGACTCGGATCAAAGCAGAGTTGAATAAACTCTTGAAAGCTAAGATAATTTTCCCATTCAGACATTCTAAATGGGTTTCTAACTTAGTACCTGTTAGGAAGAAGAACGGTCATATTAGGATTTGCATTGATATCAAAAATCTCAATAAGACAAGCCAAAAGGATAATTTCCCATTACCAACAATGGAACAGACTCTTCATTCAGTTGTTGGTTCCGAATTAAAGTCTTTTCTAGACGGTTTTTTTGGATATAACCAAATATTGGTGCATCCAGATGACAGACTAAAGACTACCTTCAGAACCAAATGGGGAACATATGCCTACCAGAAAATGTCTTTCGATGTGTTTAATGTTGGAGCTACCTTCCAAAGAGCAATGGATATAGCATTCAAGGGTTTGATTAATAGACTAGTTTTTGTCTACTTAGACAACATAATTGTCTTCTCCAAGAAAAGAGAGAATCATTTACATGATTTGAAACGTTGTAAAAGGTATGGGATTTCATTAAATCCCAAGAAATCATTCTTCACTCTTGATCAAGGGAAACTCTTAGGGTTTATCGTATCTATAGATGGCATTTACATTGATTTGGAAAGGATCAAGGAAATTTCTAATATTCCTCTACCACACAATAAAAAATCGATGCAATCATTTTTAGGTCAAATAAATTTTGTAAAAATATTTGTTCCTGATTTTTCGCATATTGTTTTACCTTTACAGACCATGATTAAGCAAAATTCAATTTTCAAATGGGGACATAACAAAAATGAAGCCTTTGATTCAATCAAACAAGCAATCATTAATGCTCCTACATTGAATACTCCAAATTTTTCTAATCATTTCATTTTTTATACTTTAGCATCCGAAACTTCTTATGCAGTTGTGTTAACACAAATCAATGATCAGCAAGTTGAAGCACCCATATCCTTCTTCAGCTCTAATTTACAGAGTGCTGAACTTAATTATTCTGAGGTAGAAAAACAAGCTTTCGATGTGTTCAAATCTATTAAACACTTTAGGCCATTCTTCCTAAAGACTCATACAAAAGTAATAGTCCCATTCTCGGTAATGAGACAATTTCTAGTCCAAAGGGAAGTAGGAGATAAGAGAGCCAACTGGGTTACAACATTACAAGAATATGATTTAGATATTAAACTAGTGAAAATTGTAAGAGGTCAAGGTTTTTGCAGGTTATTAGCAAGAGCTTCTAACATTCCAGGACATGAAGATTCAGACAATGCTCTTCAAATAAACGAGATAAGTATCATGAACTCTGAATCTCAATATGCATATCTGGTCTTTTATTTAAAAAATGGATATGCTCCTCCTAGTCTCTCTTACAAAAACAAATGTGCCTTAATATTAAAAGCAAAACACTTCGAAATCATTGATGATGTGTTATTTAGAAGGAATTATGATTCGATTTTGTTAAGATACCTTGAAAAAACTAAAGCACAAAAGGTGTTGCAAGAATTACATGATGGTCCAGCAAGTGGACATTTTGGAGGTGATACAATAGCTCACAAGCTAATACATGTTGAATATTATTGGCATACTTTATTCAAAGATGCCCATGACTATGTAAGGAAATGCAAAATATGCCAAATTGCCGGTGGAAGATAAAGGAAACAAGCCTTTCCTTTACAACCAGTCAACATTGAACAACCATTTGAACGATGGGGACTAGATATCATAGGAGAGATTGTTCCACATTCTTCTAAGTAGCACAAATATATCCTTATAGCCACTGATTACTTCATGGAGTGGGTAGAAGCAATTCCTTTGAAGGTATCCAATTCTAATGTAATCATTGAATTCATCGATCAATTCATCATTACCAGGTTTGGCATACCTAATGCCCTCATTATTGACAATGCATCTTATTTTTCTGGAAATACCATTCTTGAATTTGCTCTGAAGAGAGGATTTAAATTGAAATATTCTACAAACTACTATCCTTAGGGTAATGGTTTCACAGAATCAACCAATAAAAATCTTATCAAGATTATTAAGAGAACTATTGACCAAAATCAAAAGAATTGGCACAAGTCTTTGATATTTTCATTATAGGCAAACCGTATAGCGCAGAAGGCCTCAATAAGTACTTCTCCATTCAACTTAGTATATGGGAAAGAAATTGTAATACCAACAAACTTAGCACTCCCATCTCTAGCCCTAGTGCAATTTATTGAAGAAAATCCCTCGTCTTCTATTCAATTAAGATATGATCAAATCCTTAAATTGGAAGAAGAAAGGGAAAAATTCAAATTACACATGCAAAACATCAACAAGTTATTAAATCTTCTTTTGATAGAAATTCTACCCGCCCAAAATTTTTACAAATTGGTGATCTTGTTTTGAAATGGGACAAAGCGCATGAAGACAAAGGCAAACATACTAAATTTCAAAAGATGTGGCTTGGACCGTTTCAAATCATTGAGAAGATAGGCTCATCAACGTTCATATTGCAAGACCTATCAGGAAAGAGAGATTCTCTTCCTGCCAATGGGTTTACCTTGAAAAAAATCTTTATTTAAGGAGGCAACCCCTTCTTACTTGTAAATATTCATTATGCAACTTTGTTTATTTTAAATTTTTATTTGTAGAAAATAAGGTTGTAAATAGTCTTCTATTGACCTTTTACTATTGGAAAGTTATTTAAGGAAATATTGTAAATACTTACTTTTGATAGATGGAAACCTTTGAGGAAAAGACTGTAGTTTTAGAAAGTTAGATAAAAAATAAAACTCTGAGAACCTCTTTTAGATTTGTAAAATCTTCACAAGCCTTGAAAATACTGTAAATCATTATGAGTCTTAAAGAGCCAAGAGAGGTTATTTGTAAAAAAGCAAAGACTTTTCCAAAATTAGCATCTACAACTCTCAAATTGTCATCCATTGACTCTTAAGGAGAAAGTCATTCACCCCATCCATAAGTTTGTGATTTTTTAGAGTGTAATTCTAAAATATGTCTGATATAAAAGATAAGAGGTCTCATCATGAGCCTGATTACCATGATCATAGGGAACTAATTAACTGACATTACCAATACTACATATCAAAATAGGGTAATGGCTTATAATCATAAGACAAGGGGTCTCATCATGAGCCAGCTTGTTCAATTCAATTACAACTAGTGAATGGCATTGTCAATCGTTGGCCACCAAACCAAGACAATGGCTTTTTATCTTTTAAAGAAATTGAAAGAATAGAAAACACAAAAATTATATATGTGTGTGTGTGTGTGTAAATATATATTTTTGAATTTCTCTTTCAAAAATTATATTCTTATACGGATGGGACAATGAATGATTAAATGGTTAAAAGGTAACCCTGTCAACACTATAAATTTCTGCTGGCAACAGAGGCACTACTTGTGACAACAGAGTAAACTTAAAAGCTGAGTTGGAGAAGCCCCCTAATTTATCTATACCAACCAATCAAAGCTTGAATAAGCCCAGGATGTTTTTATTTTTAATATTGGAAAAGGAATTACAAAAAAAAAAATCATTATATTCAGAGTTAATCTTTATCTAACTATTTTTAGATTATTTTCTTTATCCTCAATGGTTTCTAAATTAAGAAAGTTATGAATATTGCATTACTTTCTCAGAGATAACTGTTTCTCCCAGTGAATCACTAATTGTTGTGCTATACAATAACTTTCCCCATTTCAAAATTTTCATCCAAAACTTTAACAAGAAATGGGTCCCCTTTTTAGGACTTAGATAAAATTAATAATTCAATAACAATCGCAAGCTTTGCGAAATCCATACAACACGTGAAAATCCTCATGAAAAGGTCTGATCCAATTTGAACATTAAACAAAACCTTCTCGTAAAAAACAAATATAAATAATGTGTCACACCCTTTATTTAAAGGATAGACTTAAGGCTTCCATCGGCAATCACTGATGCGATAACGCTATCGGAAAGCACAAATCGCAAGTTATTAAGGAAACATTCCAATAGTCCACTCAAATCTCCCGATGTGATAATCCAATTGCAATTGGCCATCGCTGAAAGCATGAGACGCATAACTATCTATTTGGAATCCGCCGATGCGATTTCATTTTGGAAAAGTGCACTTTTCGATAAAAGGTTGTTAAACGAATGTTTGCGGGTCTAAACCTTAAATCAATTATAAATGAAAAAACAAACGATTTATTGATTGTCTCGCCTCCCCATGATAACTCATTTGTTATTGCAATCGAAGCTATGTATGGAAATAGCTAAAGCATAACGTTTGTGCCCCCCGATCTACGATATGCGATTTTCGCTAATCACTAATCGGGAAAGTTACGAGATCCACTTTAAAGAATTGTTAATAATATGAGTGATGCGACATATCATTATGGAATTTAAGTATCACGATTGGCAGTTACGGAAATCATTAATAGAAAAGTTATGATTGAATCCTTCAAGTACTTCATTTGTGATAATATTAGAGTTTATATTGGTTATCATGCTTAAATTACCATTAATCTTTTATATTATGCATTGGCTTTGAACAGGTTTTTCTCTGTTACGTTATTTTGTTTCTTTTGTAGAGAAATTCTGAGTTGATGAATCTAGTGAAAATGACGAAGAAATAAAAGAAACCAAAGGCCCCTGTCATAGCCAAAGAAGAACCAGTTAAAAAGGTCTTGATAACTGATACTACCTGCCTCAATCTAGACAAAGCTTCATCGAAAGTATATACAATTTACTAGAAGTCGAGGATCCAGAAAATATTGAAGAAGAATTGGGAACAACAGATTCCACTAACAAGTCAGAGAGTACTCTTAAAGAGATGGCCAGCTCCTATCTTCACAGAATAGCAGCCTGCACCAAAGTATTACCCTATAATGACTTGGTCATATGGGTTATTGAAAGTATCAACATTACAAATAGAACTTTCTTTATGGCTGATGGAAGAATGTTCTTGTCATTTAGAGCAAAAGATATCAAAAGAATGTACCATTTGCCTGAACCACAGAAGCAATATAAAAAATCATTTTTGGAAGCTTTCACCAAAGAAAATACCATCGAATCAGACCCTATCAGTTAGTGGAGGAATTTTTCTAACAAACAGAAGCATGAATCATCGGGTATGTACTCCGTAGACTCATTAGCATCTCCTTACTATTATGTTGGTGCTATGATATGCAGACTCTTTAGATTCCATGATTCTGTCAAGTTTTCTATTGAGATGGTACCTTTAATAGAGGCTGCAGTCAACTCTTATAGCATGGATTGGGCGACCATTTTGTCTGATAAAATGGCCAACAAAATACTTGATTATAGGAAAAACAGATTTGTGACTACCCGGGTAATACCCCGTTTTATATGAGTGCCTATATTTTGGACACTATCTATTTCAATTCTGAATATCCAATTTTAGGTTGGAAATGGACTCCACAAGACCCAAACCCCATTCATATCTATCATAAGGAATTGTGGAAAGCCCATTATAAAAATCATCTTTATAGAATTTGTCATGGTTTCATCCTCCCCGTTTATTATGCCATATTCAATAAACCAGCTCTTAGGTTGTTTGAGGAAGCTTTTGTCGACCTAACATCAATTAGTAGTTGGTTTGGTGAAGAAAAGTTCACCTACATTAGACTTTTTGGTAGAACTACTAACCCACATGTCCTTCCCTTATACATCCCAGATAAGTTATTTGCTAGAGAAATAGCATATCAAATAACAGTAGAAGGGATGTCAAGGAACCTAAAGGAGACTAAAAAGTAGATATGGCCTTCATTCCCCCTTTGATGTGGTGCTTTCACACTGCATGACTTCAAACATGCAGAGAAGGAAGCTGAGAAAATTAAAATGTTAAAGTTAGCAGTCATCCCAAAGAGGCAGTATGATCCTAAATATGTTGCCTACAATGTCACTTCTCATGCCAAAATCGCCAAGTTTGAACATGAGAAGTATAATTATGATGATTTTTTTGCTTCAACCGAGTTATTTTCTCAAGTGAAACAACTGGAAAAAAATCAAATTGGGAGCAAAGGGACTAGAGGAATTTTTCAAGTTCATGACACAGAGATTGCAAACATTGCCTCTGAACTTGTTAAAAACTACTTCTATGGTGCAACTAGAAGGCCACTGTGAAGAGAAAATTAAGGAAAAGACTCATGAAAAGGAAAAGACCCCAGAAAGGGAACAGGAAAAGGAAGGAACTAGTTAGCCCCTTGATACAAATATCAATGTTGATCCTACTTTAATCAAGGAATGGGAGGAGTTCGACCTAATCATCAATAACCCAAATAAATCCCAAGAGCTCACTACACCAAAATTTCCAACAATACAAAAGCCAGAAGTTGGTAGTGTTTCGCTTGAAGGGACAAGCGGCCTACCCAGAATTCAACAAGACATAGAAATCATTCCCGAAAATCCTACAGAGGAGATTGTACTTAGAACAGAAGAAATACCACCCCTCGATGTATTCTAGAGTCTGGAGCACAGGGTTGTAGTTAAAAGACACAGGAAAAAGAGGAAAATTGATCAAAGTCCTCTTCTAAATCCTCAAGCAGAAATGATGAATGTGGTATGGAAAGCAAAAGTCAATCCCTCTGAGGATTTAACAAAGTTATCTCAATATGCAGGAGATTACACAGCGGCAACAATGGACAAAGCCTCAGAGGTCAACCATCTGATGAGGGAAAAGGATCAGAGGATTACTCAACTTGAGGTGCAATCGACAGAAGGACAATAAAAGATTATTCAGCTTGAACAACAGTTAACAGAGCAGAGGTAGCAAAATGAGTGATTAAGGGAGCAGTTGAAACTGAAGAAATAGAGGATTGATGAGCAGACTTTCCATAAACAAAAGGAGTTGTCTCAGGAATTTAGCATGCTTAAGATGATAAGTGAGCAAGAAAAGAAGGCAAAGGAAGATCAAATTTCACAAATGCAAGAACAAATAGAAAGGTACAAGGGTTATCCATAGGTAAGTGAATTTAGAAAAGAAGCCTTGGAGATAACCTAAGCCTTGTCCTGACAGTTGAATATTCTTTGCCACAACATATCATTTGCCAACCCCTTATGCGATATCTCTGCATCATTGATTGAGAAGGCAGTGGATGCCTAGCTTGAATTGGAAAAGACAGATGAAAGGTTAACCAATTTTCTGCCTTGGCAAGATTCCACAGAAGGAATGGTTGCCAACTTTCCAAGAATACAAGAATCGCACAAGGAAATCCTATTTTCTGAATGGGAGTCCCAGCTAATGAAAGTCGAAAGAACAACTTCTAGATGCATGGCTACAATGAACTGTTTGATCGAAATAATAAATAACAATTTACATATGTCTAATTTGATCTCCGATTGCTCTCCAGGTAAACTCCCAAAAGAAAAGGCATTGGAACATCATTGGAAACAGGATCTGGCGAATGGAGAAAAACATATTGGAGAGATCCAAAACTTGACATGGGAAACATTCTAGTTTTTTCTAGTCAAGCCACATAGCCAGCAGATGGCCATGAAATGCCTATCCGACGCAATCAACTGCATGATCTTCGAACTCTCCGATGCCACCTATACAACCCAGCTACACTCCAGGATGAGTCAACCTCTAGAAATAGAGCCAATTCTCACAATATGTCAGTTGCAATCACAAGAAAAGAAGTCGATTCAATGAATTCGTTCAACCACTACTGCATTGTTATTTTATAATGAATCCCATATTTTCATGTCTACAATTATAACAGCGCATAGTGGTTTTTATTGATAGTTAGTTTTTATTTTTATTATTGAAGAGCCTTTCATGTATTTAGAAAGGGTCCTCAATTTGTATTAAAACTTGACTTGGGAGTTTCACTTCTGTACTTCTAATATTTTTTTTAATCAAAAGTTGGACCAAAGTTCTGCAATTTTGTGAAAAAGACTTTTATAAGACTTGCACTTTTGCATCTTTTGAAGGTGTTCTCAAATAGGAAAGCAGAATCTGAGTGTTGTTTACATCGGGAGAATTCAAACGCATATGGTACTATTATCACTGTTTTTGTCTTATTTCTCTGTGTGAATGGACATTTCTAAAAAAATTCTATATATCTATATATATATGTGTGTGTGTGTGTGTGTGTGTGTGTGTGTGTGTGTGTGTGTGTGTGTTTTTTTCAAACAATTTTATTTTGGAATTGTTATCATTTGGATATATATATATATATATATCAGTGATATATATTGTGATAAATGCGATAATGTTTTTGTAATTACTTTGCTTAATTTCTTAAACAAAGTAATCATTATATGAATGCATCTTTATGTTTTATCAATAAGTCATCTTTATTATTATTTGTTTAATAGAAACAATCAAAAATCGTGTTGTTAACAGGATACCCAGGTTAGATTAGTTATATTTATATATTTTTGAATTGTAGGATTAAACACTAATCACCTTAGTTACACATTACAAAACAATCACCCATCAACTCATATATCACTGGGAAACTGGTCTCATTATATCCAGTCAGAGCCACCACACCAAAAGAAAACGGAGCTGCACTAAGATCCGGACCCGATGTTGATGCAACGATTTTAGAGGCATCAATAGGTATTCCCCTTATTGTTATTGTTGTGCCCATATAGCCCCCATATTGTTATTGTTGTGCCCCATAGAATCCCACTATTGTTATGTTGTGCCCTTACATTATTATTGTTATGTAGGCTTTGATTATATTGTGACCCCTTAAACTCCTATTTATACAAAGGAGGTTTTTTTCATTTCTATCATCCAAGAATTTATGTAATGTAAATAAGGTTTCCCCCTCAAATAGGATAATTTTTAAGTCGTTGATCTATCTTTTTATGAGTCGGTTGCATAACATTTCGAATCAAAGCTTTGGATTCTAGGGTTTCACTTCTTCAAACATGTCATATTGGAAATTTCGTTATAATGTTGTTTCTATGATGCTTCAGAAGTTGAAATTTTTACCACATGGAGCCGAAATCTTGATGAACTTCATGTAAAAATTTCAGATCTTGGTTCGCTATATTTTCGGAGATATGATCTAAGAAAGTTAGGGTTGTTGCAGGCTCCAGAATTCAATCTCAAACATGTGACCTAGGGAAAACGTCATAACTTTTGTTTTCAGCATCAGATTTGAATTTTGTAAAAGGTGGTTGAAATTACACAAAATTTAGTTTGTCTTGTATCAATTTCAAAGTTTAAGGTTGAAACAGTGACACGTGGCATCCCGTACAACTTTGATCTACTGAACCAATCCATAATCATGTCATCGTGGGAGATTTGGAATAAGTCTTTCGTGAAGAATCCAATATCAATCAAACTTGTGGGGTTAGAAATAAGACTCAAATACACACCACAGGAATCAATTTCATAACTTGGATATCTGAAATTACAGAGTTACAACTATTTCAAGGTCAAGCTCCTAAGAGCAAGAAAAAGGTTTTTATTTTTTTTAAATTGCATAACTTTTGTTTTAAAAATCAATTTGAAGTGATTCCAAGGATATATTGAAGCATATATATTAGTACTTTGTTCTAAAATTACTCCTAAGCAAAATAATTATACACCCATTAATCCCTCATAAAGATCTACTATGATGCATGAAGAGGAAGAGTTGCAGTGTGATATATCAAAATTACGGGACCAAGTGCAACAAATTTCACTCTCACAAAGAGCAACCAAAGATGAACTAAAAGGTGACATGGATAGTTTAAAAGCAGACATGGCAGGTTTGAAGGATGGCATGGAAGCTAATATGGATTGTTTGAAAGTAAACATGAATGGTTTGACAAAATTGTTTCCATAAAGGTTTCCCGATGGTGAAAAGGTAATCCATGAAAATCATGATAAGGACAAAAGGAATATGAATCCAGGTGAAGTAATTTTCTACGTTCATCCTTCGAAAAAGTGAGTGGAAACTTCGAAGTCTAGATATATATAATGATATCTCCATACCAAGGATCTTGCGAGGAAATAAGGAAAAGATTACTCATAAACTTTTTCTTCCTCACTAGGCAGCTCTACGATCAATTTTGCAAATACTAATGATTTCGTAGACTTAGCTAACATGAATTCGAGATCAAATTGTTGTAAAATGACAATCCATCTATTATATTTTCCCCCAATCACTCACCTATTGAGAACAAATTGAAATGGATTGAAAGTTGCTAAGATGATATTTTTTCGAAGCAGAATATAATGTCTAATTCATTGGACGGCATGGACAGCTGCCAAAGATAATTTCTCAATGGGAGAATAGCACAGTTATGTGCTCATAGAAAGCATCATCTTCCTGAACCAGAACCATACCAATAGTTGATTCTATTGCAATGAGATATAAAAGGAATTCTCTGCTATAATCATGTGGACACAACAAAGGCGCAGAGGTTAATGCTTTTTTCAAAGCATCAAATGAGTGTTGCACGAAATCATCCCATAGGAATGGGACCCCATTCTTAAGCAATCTCATAAGTCCTTTATTAATCTCGGCATAATTAGCTATAAAAATCCTTAAGAGATTGGATTTTCCTTGAAGGCTTTAAAGTTCACGAATAGAGGATGGGGGAGGCAAATGAAGTATTGCCTCAACCTTGAAGGGATCTACATGAATCCCTTCTGTAGAAATGATGAATCCCAACAACTGACTGGACGTGATGGTGAAAACACACTTATTCGGATTCAACCGGATTTTATAAAAACAACATCGTTCAAAAATTAATATAAGATGTTTAGCATTATCTATTCTCTTTCAAGAAAGAACAGCTAAATCATCCAAGTAAGCTTAGATAACATGTTTGATATCATGAAAACCATATGATATGGCCCGCTGAAAGGTAGCTCCAACATTTTTAAGGCCAAAAGGCATATTTTTATATGAAATGTACTCGAAGGGAAAATAAAAGTTGTCTTATGTTGATTTTCTGGAAGAATATTGATTTGATTATAACCAGAAAATCCATCTATAAACGAGAAAATGTCATTACCTACACATTCATCAATAATATGATCAATAAATGGTGTGGGGTAATTAGCGTTAGGACAAGCCTTATTTGAGTCCCTAAATTCAATGCATACACAGATTGTTCTTTGCTTCTTGTCAACGGGGACTATCTTCCAAACCCACTCAGTTAAAGGAACGGGGTATATGAAACCCAGCTTAAGCAACTTTTCAAACTCAACTTTAATAGCTATTGCTTTTCTAAGCTTTACCGATCGAAGATTTTGGCGAATAGGTTTTTCATTTTCATATGTATTGATCTCATGCTGAAATATAGATGGATATATCCTAAGCATTTCCTCATAATACCAAGTGAACACGTCTCGAAACTCTTTAAAGAGATCAATATAAGTTTGAATTTATTCAGGGGAACAATAAGCTCCAACCAAGACATTTTCGATAACATTAGGATTCCTAGAGATGTTCACTAGAACAGTTTGTGAAATGACAGACATATTACCTTCAGCTAAAAACTATGTTGGAGCCAAAGGATTTAAAATTGCATGAACCTCACTAGTAGATGAAGGACTGGACAAGCTTTATTCTACTTCTCGCAAATCAGAGAGGAAATATGGCCGATTAAGAAAACCATCCCATGGTCTCTCAACACACGTCATTGCTTCTAGAATTGCTTCTTCAGATGAAAAATAGTTTCTAGGCAATCCACAGCAAAAGTTGAATCCAAAGTCCATGCCGAAGCCACATCTCCATCCAACTCCTCTGGTGAAAAAGGAGTAGGATCAGAGTCTGCAGTGTTAACTACATATTGATAAGCAATTTCAGCTATAGACATAGGAAATTCCATTCCACCCACTTGCCCCTCATCTAATGTGGTGGTAGAAGATGGAAAGGGCAAAGGATCTGAAAAATAATGAGTTCTAAAGAAATCTCTTCGAGAAGGTGCCTTGGAGGATGTGGAATAACGATGATACAATAGCATCCATCTCATAAATCCAATTTATTACCAAAAGGAGATTGTAATCCAAATTTGCATCAACTATTTCTACTTCAATATTTACAACCTTACCCCCAACACAGATGGGAAAGGTTGGAATACTCCCATGTGGCCTATGAGAATGAAAATCAAATGTTGTTAAGAGAGTAGGTGATGGAACACCTTGAGGTGATCCAATGGCCTTCCAACATGATATGGACATTACACATGTAGAAGATCCCTCATCAACTACGTTCGAAAGATATTGGTCTCTCGGTATGTAGACTTGATTTGAAAATCAATATGATGTGGCAGTCTCTTCTTGATATTTGACATGTCGAATTTAAGAATAAGAGAGTTTTTTGGATCAACCACTCCGATCGCAGTGAGTAATGCACTACGTTGTGCTGGGCACAACTGAAGCACCTCTAACGCTAACATGACACAAGGACTCTGAGCTAGATCTTCTACAATAGATTAGTTCTAAGCTACCTTGGCATTGGGGTTAATTATCAGATGTTTTGCGAAGCCTCTTGGCATCCGAGTTATAGACTCAACTACGGGTCTCTCGATATGGAGTGGCTCTGAAACATCAGCAGTAGTCTTAGCCTTAGACGATTCTGGTTCAATGTAATCATGTGAACATGTAACAACGTCAATATGTGAACTCATCATATAAAAATTTGATGGATTTTCTCCTTCTTGGTTGCCCCCAGTAGTGGTACCAGTACTAGAATTCGCGCCAGCAAACAACTTTTTCCCTTAGGGAAAAGGGTTATTTAGCACAGCCTGGGATCTAGAAGATCCTTGTTGAACCAACAAGCACTGAGCGTCTTGAATCTTCATGAAAAGATGAGTCAAATGGTCACCATTGCATAACTTCCATGGAAATTTTACTTTCTTCTTAGACTCTTTTTTACCCCCCCCCCCCCCCCACCAGCATCAATGTCGAGCTTATTTGCATTACCCTTCCCATCCTGAGTCTTTTTCCTACCACGTCCTTTCTTCTTCCCATTAGATTGTTGGTTTCCTTTGGGGTTAGAAGTTTGAACGACATTTATAGTTGAAGGTTGAGAGGGCATGGGCATTGATGGTGATGCCTAAATAGAAGAAGCAGTTTGCAAAGACAACAGCCGCAATTGATTTAGTAGGTTATCCATGCATGGGAAGTTGGTTTCGTCTTGGTTATATCAACCTTAGATCTAGGAGCATCATGCAAAATTTTCTCAAGAATCCCATATTGAGAATATATGAGTTCTAGTTGATGGGCTTTAGAAATAGCCTATTCTTCGGTGAATACACCAGAGAGAGATACATCCTCAGATATTTCAGGTTGTAAATATTTGAGAAATCATTCAAGAGGGAATTCTTATGGAATATTGGCATTAATAAGCCTCTTCCTTCTCCTCCATTCCTAGATATAATCACAAATGTGGGTTGCCTGGTCTTGGTGGAAATTAGTTAGGAGCTCAGTTCTAGCATCATAAAGAACGAGCAACTGAAAATGGTTTAAAAATATGGTATCCAAGTCACAAAATGAAGTGAAGGTTCCCCCTGGAGTTCAACATACCTTTTAGTCACATTCCCAGTTAGGGTGCATTGAAATAATCTCAACCTGATTGAATCATCTATCAGAGAGTTCGACGAACACCATAAATGGAAAGTGGTTATATGGTCACCCAGATCTTCACCATTCTTCCCTTCAAATTTTGGTATGTCCAATGGAAGTTTCGTTGGAATCGGAGGCCAAGACGGATTGTATCGGATCGGATCATTAGTCAATTTTGATCGATCTGGCAAGTTTAAAGTTCCTACGAAAGGTAAGCGTGGAGGACCTTTAGGATTCCACCCAATTTGGGCAGAATTTCAAATGTTCTGAAAAGAATACCCTAGATTTTTGAAGGCACCAGGTTTCCTGAAGTAATCGTAGAAATACCTGAAGCATAAGTAAAACCTTGTAGCCCAGAAAAAATCAGAGTTTGTCCACTTCTTGCCGAAAAATTGCCATATCCAGTGAAATTGCCCCCCTAGAGAGGTGTTCAATGGATCAGAGAGCCCTTGGTAAGGGTTTCATGCATAAGCAAAGGGAGAAAAACTCTAAATGAACTCACTGAGGATTACGGTATATTCCCTTATTGGTCGAAAGAGAACTAGTTCTAGGCTCCCAAGCCACTAGTAGCCAGGTTAGTCCATCCTTGGAAAGGATTATAACTTTGACCTATGGAGGGAAAAGATATTGATCCTAAAGATGGGATAGAATGCGGTATATGACCACTCCCAAAAGGGAAACCCTGAAAAGAAGCTGACCCACTCGCCATGGAAGTCATAAATGTGGAAGCAACAGATGGAAAACTTAACAGAATGAAGGAATTGCGTTGGTAAGCATTCCAAAGGGGAAAGAACCAGTGTTGGAGGCAAAAGATTGGGTGACCCCACTCGAAGATGGAATGGAGGTAGAGCCAAAAATTGCAGTGCTAGGAGTGATTGAAGGTATGGAAATTGTACTTCCTCCTTGTATTGATAAAGGAGTTTGTACACTAGTAGCACTCATAGTTGAAACCATGCTCCCAGTAGTGGCCATTGAAGGAAAATATCGATATAGACCAGGCCTCAAAGGCCTGTGGGTCAGAGTCCCGATGTATAATAGAACGTCTGGATAATCAGGAGGGATAGGAGAAGAAGGAGTCAAAGGAGACTCAAGGAGTTCTCAACCTCTATAATGTCTTCCAATTAGAAGAGGACTCTAGAAAGGACTAGAGTGTTCCTCTCCAAATCTCGACTACCACTAGTTCTATTCTGAGAATCAATAGATTGAACTAGAGGATCAATCTTCGATGCATCAACTTCCACTGATTGGAAATCACCGGCAAAATTGCTCCTACCCTTCTGGAAGAAGGCTCAGCACTCACAGGTGAAAGCCCACAAAGCCTCCCAGACCGACAAACTGGTCAATCAGCCACTTTTAATTATTTTAATAGGACTAATTAAAGACTCAAAAAATTTATAAATCTAGGCCAACTAGGAGTAAAGAGCACTGTGTAACAAAGTCCCTAAAATATACAATCAATCAAGCAACTTCCAAGTATTTCCGCTCCGGGCAATGAGAACCGGACACCAAAATACAAGAAAGTGAAATCAAGGACCTTCCGAAGATAGTCTAGGATAATAACAGCCTAGGCCTACCAACGAAGGTGATAGAAATAGTTATGTTGACCTCCAGACAAAATCCTTTGTCAGTGCAAGCACCCAAGCTTCGCAAGGGTACCCTCCAAAAGTACTAATGAATGTGATGCAACATCTGCCTCAGGTGTCATGATATTCCCCTCCGCGATGACCTATGTGGTCCCTAGGAATAAAAAATATGGACACCAGTTCATATCAAAAGCCAGGCAAAATAATCTTGGGGCAAGATCCAACAATTAGGAGAGGGGGTATCTCTCTTCCTTGTCTTCAGTCTCCCTCATGCTTGACTCCCAATCATAGAGCTTTCCCGGTCTTTCTAACGATACTTGATTTCACTCATTATTCAACATCTATGTTTAATAGTTTGAGTGGACTTGGAGAGTCAACTCTCCACTCACCTATTCCAAGGCCCTAAAGTGCTATACTTGTTGGTGTAATTAATGACAATAAAAAAATGTCTAGTTCCTTTTAATTAAGCGCTTGATTTTAAAGGGATTTTTTTTAGGTCACGGGTAAAATGAGAGTGAAACTTATGGTGTTTTGTTGCAAAATAAATAAATAGAAACTTAGCTATATGAAAATGCAGCTATTTTTCTTCGATGAAAAGATATTTCTATGAGGTTCTACGAAAAAATTATAAAAGCAAATCATTTTTTTTCTTTTTTCAGAAACACGCTCCACACACTCAAAATCTAACAAAAAAGACTAAAATTCTTACTGTGCAAACTAACTTAATGCAAAATCAAATGATGATGGAAGATTCTATGGATGCTCCTATAATAAGCAAATGTGTGTCTTCACAAGATCAATAGGCCAACTTGATGAAAAGGAGGGCATAAATTCAATGAAAAACTTCCTTTGAAACCAAGCAAAACCAATCGAAATAAAAAAATTCACAATTGCTCAAAAACAACAAAGAAACCAAAAATAAAAACTAAAAAGAAAAAGAAAGGCAAGAACTAAGGTTTTGTCTTTTTCTTTTTTAAAGAACCCAAAGAAATTTTTTGAGGCCACAAAAGACTACTAAACTTCAAAAACCAAAAACAAGCATAAAGAGTCCAAAAATTTGCAAGTTATGCACATCCTTAATATAGTGAAACTTGAAACAATAAAGGACTACAGACTTGCTTAGATTGATTTGAACAGTAGTAGAAATAACTTCAGCAAACCAAAATATTGTCAAGAAAGACTTTCAAGATTTCCAAAGAGGTACTCAAAAACCATGAAAAACAAAATAGGTCAACCAAAAAGGGAAGTAAAGTAAAGCAATCTGAAAATTGGGTTATAAACAAAACTACATTTAGTTTCTTGTTCCACACAGTTAGAACAACCAAGAACTTCGACAATAAGCCTTGAACCCAAGACCCAAACTGAAACCTTACTAAAAATGCAAGCCCTAGGCTAACTAGGTTTTTCAACAAGAAGAAGATTAGAAATTGAAAACTTGCAAGAAACATAGCTTCTTTGACAATGAATGACCAGAAAATAGCAAAACGCACCAGGCAACAATCTCAACTGGGCCAAATATTTTGAAAATTTAATTCAAAATAAGGTATACGTGACTATGTAAAGACACATAAGCATGTATACGTGACTATGTAAAGACACATAAGCGTGTATAAGTGACTAAAACATAGTAAACTTGTGTATATGTGAGTCTATTTGAAGAAACTATCATGCATACGTTAATGTATCCTTGAGAAATGCTTATATGAATCTCAATCAAGAAAAACAAAAATCCAAGCCTAATCCAAAAGATCAGACTTGATGTCCATGAAGAAAAAAGGTCACAGACACTGTAAAAGCAAGGAACCAATTAAACATGCCCTGATCAAGAAGAAAAAACCCAATCTAGGAAAAACAAGAATGTTTCCCCAGTGGAGTCGCCAATTCTGTTACGAGTATAATCACCCTAGGGTCTTGGGTTGAGAACCCCAACAGAGTGGAGGGCATATAGCATAAAGAGACATGCAAACAGGAAGTCCTAATACTTCAATTACTGAAGTAGGAAGAAGAGGTATTACTTGGAGGTCCTACGTTTAAGGTCGTTCTCGTAGGGTCCAACCCCTCTACTTCTTCCAATGCCTTAGAACTTGCAATTAATTCAAGCAAAGCATATACAACAACAGTAATAGAAAGCATGTTCATGATATAGGTGTTAGGTCATATAAGCATGTAACCAAATAAGCATTAACATAAGATTTCATAAACAAATCATAACATAGATTAATGCATTAAGACCATAAACATCAGGAACAAGACAACACCTATTTATTGATGTAAACTAAAGAAAGTACGAAAGAAATACAACCCGATTCATCCATCGGCTCCAAGCGAAACCTTCCTCCAGACCCGTCCTACCCAAGCCTCAACAACCCTCCTCCATAGGTATACGCAAGGATGTCATAAAGAGATGAAGGACATCTCAAGAAGGAAGTGCAGAAGGCACAGGGATTTATTTAGAATTGATCAGGGATGTAATCAACTATAATATCAATATCTAATATTTTCTCCTCATTTAGGCCTTCCCATGGAGGTCTATTTATACTTCTCCAAGTTAGTTTTTTCATTTGGGAAACAGTTGGGCCACGAGCTACAATAGGTGAGTAACAGGTAAAACCCATAAAATCCACCCAAATTTAAGGAGATTATATATTTTTTAATGTTTTAACACATATATGAAAGTTGGGTATAGACTGACCCACGTGTACATGTTTTTTATACAGGAAAAAATAAATGTATGGGATTTATAACATTATTTTTTAGAAATTGGACCAAGTCTAGAAGGGAAGGGGTGCTCTAGGCCATAACACAGAGCATCAAATCTACCAAGGGTGGTAAATGGTGCTATAAAAAATCTAGAAATAATGAATAATAACTAAATAAAATCCTTCAAAGCTAAAAAAAATTAGGAATCCCCACACCCATGAGTTAGGTATACTTTGTCATGTTCCCAAACCAATATATAAATAACATGTGGCACCGACAATGATGGAATATTCAACAATATTGGGAGGGGAGTGAATCAATATTGACAATTTTTATCTTCAAAACTTGCAAATGTATCCCAATATATAAAGCAAAGCACATAATAAAAATGTATAGTACAAAGATTTTTAAGTGGAAACCCAAAGTGGGAGAAAACCATTGAATTATTTTCTTAATAAAGATTACATTCAAATTTATCAACATCAACTAAAAGGAAGCACCAACTCCCTAGTTTATCAACACCAACTGAAAGGAAGCACCAACTCCTTATTGAGCACCAATTCACACTTCCCAGGAACCAACCAAAGGAGACTATAGTATCCTACCTAGCACAACCCTACCACCCACTCAAATCTGTTCCTGATCCACAGTTTTGTTTGCAATAAAAATGCCATCCCAGGGCTCGGCTTTACTATCCCTGATAAGCCTACTCCACACTAGTGAATATACTCTTCCTAGTTGCGGGTAAAATTTGTTGTCTCAACGATCCTTACCATAGGTCTATCACACATAGGAAGATACCCATGTAACAAAGAATATACCACAAAAATTAAACTCCTTTAAGGGCTAGCTCATTCCATAGAGAAAACATGGAACAACTAATTCATTCCTCCATTAATTTGCAGCTAAGAGAACCACAGGGAAATTTTTCTACCATTATCCTTTTCACATAATAGTGATAGAAATGATCTCTAAAATCTCAACCTTCACGCACAGAGTCATACCTCACTATATTAGCATTCAAAAATGGAAAATACTATTTATCCCTTAGGGAATGGCCTACTCCAATAAGGGAAGTATACCAAACAATCGATAACACAAAGATGTCATAATAAATACCACAGAATACTATCCAAAATTCGTCTTGCAAATACTCGTTATATTTTCCCTTGAAAACCTAACCTACCTTAATAGTTAGGCCCTGAGACCACTATAGAGATTCCACAGTAAATACTACAAACGGTTGTCCAAAATCCATCCTGCAATTTCTCCTTAGATATTCCCTTTAAAAACTCAGCCTATCTTCCTTAGTTCGGCCCTGAGGCCACCATATAGATCTTTTGTTCAGATCATTGAGCAAGTGTGTGTTAAATGAGTACACAATTTCCTATATATAGTGGTCTTGACTGTTGGAAAGGTAACTAGGTCTGGTCTTCATTCTTGTAATAATTTGTATTTTATGTAAAATAAGAAAAATAATTTTATTTAAGCATGGGTTTCATGCTCCATTTAATGGTCTTCTAGTTTAAGCATGCATTTCATGCTCTTAGGGTTTGTCATGAGTCAAAATAATTATTTTCATATATAAAATACCCATTTGGGAAATTCGTAGCAAGAAAGAAACATTATTTTTTAGTCTATAATGTCAATTTCGTCTCCCAAGACCAAGTCAGCCCTACCAAGGATAATTCATCCTACAAGATTCCTATTAGACCTCTTGAAAGGTGTATATATAGATAGAGGCTTCGACCTATTGAAGCATACATTACACAATTTTGATTTGCAATAGGACAAGAAGAAAGAAGAGTGAAAAACTCAAGAAGAAGAAGGAAAAGTCAAACGAAGGAAGAAGACTAGGTTAGGATTTTTTGTGTGAGTTACATGGGCCAAATTTGTAGATTGAATTGTAGATGTGGAATTCCAGGACCGACACTTTAACTAGAGCAGTTTGTGAAGAGACTTACTTTCATTGACTTTGGTAGCATTGTCTTATTTGAAGGAGATCATTTGGAGGGTTGAATTGGGGCTTGAGGAAGTCTTAGATTTGGCCTTAGGGTCTTAGAGGCCTCATTTTGATATGATTCTATAAGAAGAGGATTGAGCGGGTTTTCCCTAGTTGTGGCGTTTTTTCTTGGCATGAAGCCTATATAGTGTGTTATTTATGTTAAGTGATCGTCATGTTTTTTATAATTGCTTGATGAAGAAGTAAAACATAATAATAATATGCCAACAAATATCACAAGTAATTATTCAAGTAAGGAAAATTAATATTAATCTACAAATACCTTGATTTTCCAACATGGTATCAAAGCTAAGGTCAGTAAAAGGAGGCTAGAAGATCACTCTCGTTGGAATAGATGAAGATACCTCTAAAACAATCTTGAAAAATGGAAGTTATGTGGTAATTTCTCTTGAGAATAAATGTAGTCATTACACTTTAATTTAATGCAAGATTTTGTGGACGAGGAAGACAATTTCACTGTGGAAAGGTACCTATGATGTTCGACACAAAACAAGATATGAATTCTACATGATACAAGTAAACTTCAATTTACTTGGTACAAATGACATTATCTTAATTACAAATAACCACTAGAGTGATCTATGACAATATGAATACAACTTGACAAGAAGTGAATTATCTTGAGCTACTATATTATATATGTAAGTGAGTTTCTTGGTGATACAAGTTGACTTTTGAATAGAGATATGAAAATAAATTACAAGAAGATGAGAATGTTTGAAGATTTGAGTCACTATAGATCCAAGTTTCTTCAGAAGTATACATGATGCAAGCATATTACAAGTGTTTGATCCAAGCTGTGACACTATGATGATCCAAGTTACAATGCAAAGCTAAAGGTCTTTTTTCCATCTAAAGATTCAGTGGTACAAACTAATTTCTGAAGTTTGATGCAAAGTTAAAACAATGATATGTGTTGTCTCTAAGGAAATGCATGTCTATGCTACTTCAAATTGAAATATTTGAATTACTTTATTTTAGCTACCATAATAGTTATATGCAGGTTAAGCATGAAGTGATGGGCTACTAAGGAGACTATAATCTAATACATCCAAAGAACAAAAATTCATTGGAGGACATTTGAAATAGGTCACAAATCAAGGAGCTCAAGTGAAGAAGGAAAAGGAGACTTGTTTGGGTGATTTTTGTCTTTGCTAGGGAGTTGAGTTTGATAGAAGCATGGACGAGTACGAAAGGCATAATTCTAGGCATGTTTTTGGGCATGAACTTTTCAAGGAACATGGGTCAAGTTTTTTGTTTGATTGTAGATAAGGAAAAAGTTGTGTAGTGGTTTTTTTGGAGGATGAAAGTTTGTTTTGAAGGTGCAAAACAACCAAGCAAGTTGTGGAAAGGTAAAGTATGAAGGAATATAAGGCAGGATGTTAAGTAAGGTTCTAGTGAAGTTTTGGAGGAGAATTGAGGTGAGACAGAAGGTTGTTGCAATACCCTAACCAGACCAAAATTATCCTAAACTAGTGTATGCTACAAACCAAGTAAGTGGAAAGCTTTCTAAACGTATGTTTCTCCATAGTTTGATTAGATAGATTATTGAAGAATCTAAGGTTGTTAAAAGGGTAGCGAGAAGGTGTCTTTGTTGTGCCCTAGTTTAGGGCTCATTCAAATGATATGTTGTCCTTAAAAGGTCTGACCTAAAATCTATGAACAAGTGCATATAATGGGAGTTCGAGACCCTAAATGAAGAGAGGTATGACCACATTGTTTGGAGGGAATCATGATCTTCAAGTGCGACATATTCAACCTTAGATAATGTATTCTAGTAATAGCATATGGAAGCAAGGTAGGGCTTGAAGAGTGAAGGAAGAAAGATCTTATTTTGGACAAGAAACCTATGTACAGTGGTTGGAGGACTATAAGTGGTTGATTGGTAAGGCCTAAGTGTTGTGGACAAGTGGAAAACCTGTCACAACACGTGGGATATACATTAATTAAATTTTTTAGAAGCCTTAAGAAGTAATCTTTCAGTAAAGTCTGAAGGAAATTTAGAGGGCATATTTGAAGAAGCTCTTTATATAGTAAGTGCAAGAGTATGCTATTGTGTGGACAAATTTGAGAAAACTCAAAGACAAGTGAAGCAATGGACATTCCCTGTCAAGTGAGTTATCTTTGGAATAACTTATGATAAAAATCTTGGAGACATTGGAAGGAAGTTTGGTTGGTTATTTTGAGGATTGTGTATAGAAACCCTGAGGACAGTCACCCTAGAGGAAAGATTGACTAGAATATTTACTTGAATACCCTAAGAGTTGGCTAATTTGTAAAGATCAAAATAACAACTATAGGGAAGAATTACTTGAGACTATAGAGTTGTGTTGTTATCCAAAATGACTAAATAATGGATTGGCTAACCTAGTATTGTGATGATCAGAACTGTGAATGGATTATCTTCAAGGAAATAAGTAGTGCACGAAGTAGTGTTGGACACAGTTCTGGATGCAGTTGGTGAAGAACTCGAGTACATTGGAGGTATATTTGGAGCCCTAGTTCAGGAAGTTGCAAGATGATAAAACTCAGTGATAAGAGAGTTGGTTGAGGAAGCTGCAACAATTGCATGTAGCTTATGTAAGGGAAGTATGAGTACTTCTTACACAAGTTGAGGATTGTTGATTAATTCTCCCTGTTTGAGAGGGAGTGAGCATGGATTTCTCCTCTCAGATTGAGAGGGAGTAAGGTTGGACATTGTTTCTCCTTATGTCATGTACTAGGCCAGGACTATCGTCGTAAGTCTAGTGCATGCATCATGGATGGGGAGAATGATGGTTTTAATTAGCACGGTTCTCCTTATGTTAGGTATTGTGACAGATTAAGATTGATATCCTAAGACAAGTACATAGACATGGATAGGAGAATGGTGGATTAGATAAGCATCTTGTACAGACATTCTTGAGCCATGTACTGCAATGGAATGCATGATTGACCTAGAAGACCATTAAATGGAGCATGAAAACCATGCTTAAATAAATTATTTTTCTTCTTTTACATAAAAATACAAATTGATACAAGAATGAAGACTGAACCTAGTTACTTTTCCAACACTTCCTCTTAACTAGGGAGGTATTCATAATGACTCAACAGGCCTATCTCAAGTTGAAATATTCTCATAAGAAGTGATCTATATTCATAAGCATCAATGATCATCATAGTCAACATTGTCACATTACCAAGGCCTTGACAAGTACACTATATTTCTCACAATATCATAGCACAATGTTGGGAGGCATTCCATAGGACACCACACCGCCTCACAAAAGCACACAGACTTGGATAAGAATGATATAATGGATAGACTTTTCCTTAAGGGAAATGGTCTAGTGAAATGTATACTCTAAGTATCCTAGGTAGATTATGTACCTTGATGAGGCAGTGTGGTGTCCCATGGAATGCCTCCCAGCATTGTGCTCTGATCCTGTGAGAAATAAAGTGTACCTGTCAAGGCCTTAGTAATGTGACAATGCTAACTATGATGATCGTTAATGCTTATGAATCTAGATCCCTTCTTATGATAATATTTCAACTTGAGATAATATTGTTGAGTCATTATGAATAACTCCTTAGTTAAGAGGGAGCGTTGGAAAAGTAACTAGGCTCGGTCTTCATTCTTGTATAAATTTGTATTTTTACGTAAAAGAAAAAATTAATTTTATTTAAGCATGGGCTTCATGCTCCATTTAATGGGATTCTAGGTCAAGCACGCATTTCATGCTCCTAGGGTTTGTCATGATTCAAAATAATTATTGTCATATGTAAAATCCCCTTTTGGACAATTTGTATCAATAAAGAAACATTATTTTAGTCTATAATGTCAATTTGGACTCCCAAGACCAAGTCGTCCCTTCCAAGGAGAAGTCGGTCTATAAGAGGCCTATTTGACCTCTTGAAAGGTGTATATATAGATAGAGACTCTAGCCTATTGAAGTATACATTACACAAATTCGATTTGCAATAGGACAATAAGAAGAAGAAGGAAAAGTCAAATGAGGGAAGACTTGAAAATATATCATTTTTTTCCACATGTGTGAGCATATTAAAGTTTTTTGTGTGAGATGTAGAGGTTGAAATTGCAGGTCAAATTGCAGGTCAAATTGCAAACTTGAAGTTTCAGGACCGAGACTTTGAGAAGAGCAGCTTGTGAAGAGGTTGACTTTCATTGAATTTGGTAGGCATTGTCTTATTTGAAGGAGATCATTTGGAGGGCTGACTTGGGGATTGAAGAAGTCTTGGATTTTGTATTTGGGTCTTTGAGGTCTCATTTTGATCTAATTCTATAAGAAGAGGATTGTTTGAGTTTTCTCCAGTTCTAGAGATTTTCTCTAACATGGAGACTATATCTTGTGTTCTTTGTGTTATGTAATCGTCATGTTTTTTATAATTGCTTGATGAAGAAGTAAAACATAATAATAAAATGCCAACAAATATCACAAGTAATTATCAAGTAAGGAAAATCAATATTCAGTAGAGAATTTTTTATATAAAAAATGGGCCTCAGAACAAAAATGTACAACAAAAATAGACTTTATAAGAATCAATAGGATTCAAGATGATGATGTAAACTATGGGGGATGATACACCATTTTTTTAGTAAAAATGTAAAAAGATTAAAAAATAAAATTAAAAAACTACTTTTACAACTCATATTTTCAATTTATCTCCCTACAATTTTACTCAAATTTCAAGAAGGAGAACGCGTTGAATGCATTGTTTAATTCCTCATCCAAGTAGTACCCATGTTGTATACTTTCGATGAACCTTGCTAGAAGAAAAATGAGAAATACATGAAAAGCGTGATTGCAATCACACGTTTTCATCTATTTCTCATTTTTCATGTAATAGAATCCATCAAAAGTATGAAACAATGGTATTCCTTGGATGACTTAAATTCCGCATCTAACGAGTGATCCCACTTAAAATTTGAGTAAAACCATAGGGAGATAAGTTGAAAAAATAGTTATTATCTTTTTTCCCTCTAAAATTTGATGATTTCATCTAATCTTATTTTATTCTTTCCAGTATTATTTTATAATATTCATTAGGAGGCCCATTTTATACCTCAAAATTTCTCTAATGAATCTACAAATGCCTTTATTTTCTAACTTTGACGACTTGGCACTAGCTTGGTTGACTTGAGTTTTGGTGAGGAATTTAATATATGTATTTCAAAACTTATACTTCCTCAATCATGAGGAGTTAATAAGCATTCCACCTACCATTGTTAAGGTATCAGAATGAATGATCCGATGGTGTAATTTTCCTTTTCATATGAACTTTGTTTTACCACATTTTTCATAAATTTCCAAAAGTTCTTCTTTTGGCTTTCATTTTTTACTTTCAAGGTTTAAGCACTTTTGCTGGATGCTTTCTTCATCTACTAGTTTTTACATCATTCCTAGGACCTTAGTGGGTTTAAGAGATTCTACTTCCTTGGAGGCTCACCTTTGTTTGGTTTAGACATCAATGACAACTTCTTTCAACAATTTCCCCCCTTGACATTTATGGCAACCATCATACTCCCCTTGTCATCATGCTACCCCTATATTCATGCTTCTTGATCTTTCTCTCCCCCTTTGAATTCAATGGAAAAGGGTAACTCCCGTTAACATTATTTCTCCCCTTGTCTTTCTTTGTTGAAGATTGTTCAAATTAGTTTGGAGCATAAATTACTCCCAATTTCCATATGAGATACTCAAATGTCTCATTGGGAAGTGGTTTTGTGAAGATGTTTGCAATTTCTTCCTTCATCCCAACGTACTCTATCATCGTATTATTTTCTATGACTTCCTCTAGTATAAAGTGAAACTCGATAGGAATATGTTTGGTCTTGGAATGCATCATTGGATTCTTGGAGATTTTTATTGCATTGGTGTTATCACAAATTATCATAATAGGATCATCATATTTTACTTGCATGTCTTGTAAGGTTTGCTTCATCCATAAGGCCTGAGAAAAACATGATACTACCGAAATTTATGATGCTTCTATTGTGGAAAAGGATATTGAAGATTTATTCTTTCTCAACTAGGATACTAAAAAATCTCCCAAGCAAAATGTTGCTCCACTTGTACTTCTTTTGTCATCTGTAGTTCCTTCCTAATCTGGAGTTATGTAAGATACTCATGTTGAATCCTTTCCTTTTGGGTACCACAACCCAAAATCTATTGTTCCTTCGAGATATTTGAAGATCCCTTTCACTACTAAAAGATGAGTTTCCTTAGGTATCGCTTGAAATCTTGCAACTTGTCCAATTTCTTGCATTACATCTAGTCTTGAAGTTGTCACATATAGTAGGCTACCAATCATTGATCTATAGAGTCTTTGATCCATTTCCTTGGATGATCTGTAGAGCCTTTGATCCATTTCCTTGGATTCATCTTCTTTGCTCAACTTGCATCCGATGACCATAAGAGTACTCATAGTTTTGCAATCTTCCATTTTGAACTTCTTCAACATTTCTTTGGTGTATCTGGATTGGTAACTGAAAATTCTCCCATCTAGATGAGATATCTATAGCCCCAAAAATAAATTCAACTCCCCAAGCAAGGACATTTCAAATTCATTCAGCATATTTTTTGCGAAGTTTTGACTTAATCTATCAGTATCTCGCCAAAGATGATGTCATCAATGTATACTTCATTGATGGTCATATTGTCTTGATTCATCTTTATGTAGGTATTACTCTATGCATTTCTCTTTCTAAATCCATGTTGATGCAAATACATGTCCAGTCTTGAGTATCAAGCTTTAGGGGCTTGCTTAAGTCCATACAAGGCTTTCTTCAAACTCCACCCACAATCTTCATCTTTTGATAATAGGATTCCTTCTAGTTGCTCATTGTAGACTCGTTCATATGATTCCTCATTAAGAAAGGTTGATTTTACATCCATTAGATACATTTTGATTCTTTTGGAGCGTACATTGGCTAATATCATTCTAATTGGTTCCATTATGGCTACTATGTTGGAAATACAGAGAGAGGGGTGAATCAGTGTTTCTTTTCAATTGTTACTTTTACTAGTTAGATCACTTATATTTAGAACATAACAATGAACAATAGAAGTAAACACTTTTATTAATACAATCTTTACAATTAATCAAGTACAATATGGGTAGGGCTCCAACCCTTGATGAAGACACCTAGGCTCCAACCTGGGATGTGCCAAGCACCTACTTTGACTTTAGTGAGGCTCTGACCTCTAAGGCTTTGACCCTATCATATCCATGGCACCAAGCTTGAGTTTAGGAGCACCAACTCCAAGGACACCAATCCTCAATCTTCCAAGCTCCAACATGTATTTTCCAAGCACTGAATTGGACTTTCAAGTCTCCAACCTTGTCAATTTTTAGGCATCAACCTCAAGGGCTCCAACCCTATATCTGGTTCACTTTGCCAAGGTATGTTTCATTGTACTTCACAGCTCCCAATATATTCTTCAACGAGCCCTGTCAATCTCTTCAACAATGCCTTCTCCTTAGTCTCGACATCATGTCATTAATGACAACCTTGTTCTTCACGTGAAGGTGTCACCACTTCTCTTCATCATACCCAACCAAATTCTCCAAGTCACTTCATGATGACATCAGCACATCATGGTCTCCCATATTATCTCCAAGATTAGCTTCAAGATGTCTTCAAATGTCTTCAATAATGCCTCAAGGTGTCTTCAATAAATTTCCCAAGAACTATCCAAGACAATGAAGGTTTCTCCAAGGAATGCTCAAGAATTATTCACAAGTCAATAGTTCTTCACTAGTCTTCACAAATGAACAAGTAGTTGTCTTCAAATGCTGGTCTAGAATGTGTTGCAGCAAGTGTGATCTAAAGTGTAATTCTTCGATAGGTGTGCTCCAATGTTGTCTTCAAGGTCTTCAATTCCTCAAGGGTCCTCCAATAAGATATCTTCTGCACAACTGCTTTATAACATTGCACCAAATTTTCACCTTGTGCACTGTCAAAAATCTTCAATTTATTTACTGCCCATGTCTTCAAATACCTCACTATTCAAATCTCTAAGTACTTAAGTTCAAAGTACGATTCAAATAATGACTATAATCCTAGACTGAATCATAGAAAATAGGACAGTTTTGAGTTTCAAGGCTTCTGTGAAATGGAGATTTCTTCAAGTGGACCAGGCTTCCTTTTGTGACTTGACCGAGCCAAATAATAGATTCAAACTTCAGAAATTATCAGTTGGTTAGCTTCATATTCTTGCCTTATTTCCACCGCATAGAGTACCACAACACTTCTCCAAAATACTTGTACGCTGTGTGAGGTATGCGGTCTGCTCTTCTTGACCGAGTTGAACAAGTCCGAGCTTCCTTGTATTTTCTGTGATTAGGTTTTGTTCTCAACATAGTCTTTGACACCCAAAACAGAAATATCATTAAGCTCTTTTTCCTCGGCCTTCAGTTCACGAGGTGTAAACCCTTTATTGTTATCTGAGATCACTTCACCGAATTGGATAAGGCATATGGTTAAACATTTAATCTTCTTTTTCCTCCTCGGGTTTTGTCTCCTTCTAAGCCTTGTATCTGTATTGATCACTGAGATTGGATAATAAGAATGATGAGTTTTAAACATTAATATATACTAGCTTTTTGAGTTATATGAATGGATACGTCAGTTGGAGGAGAGGCCGACTTTTGTTGAAGCCGACATATCTTTAGGATATATTTTTTAAACATTTTTATGTGTCTTCCATGTGATGTATGCATTGCTTCTATCTACCATGTGATCTATGCATTACATTTGTCTGCCATGTGAAATATGGATGATATAAGAACCATGCAAAAGAATGTCTGCCATGCAAGTGTTGTATCTCATCAAAAGAAGTGTCTGCCTGTAAAAGTTCTTGTCTGCCATTGTATCACGTACATGTTGCAATTATATATTGTCTACCATGTATGGCCATAGGAAACATGTATGCCATGTTTGTCTGCCATTAAACAAAGTAATTTTATGTACATGGTAATGGTATAGATGTATGATGTTTGCATAGGTGTTTAGGAATTAAGATTTTAGAACTAATGTTTAGGATTTATAAAAACAAGTAGATATTAATATTTAGGGTCATAATGTCATCATGGTATGCTTCATCCATGTCTATATTTTATGTGAAGTTAGCTTCCTTGTATCTACTGTTTTTTTTTTTATTGCTGACGGAATGTAGTGTTTTTGTACGTTTTAAACCCGTACAGAAATTACCTGCATATGAATTCTAAAACATAGAAAATAAACAATGCGAGAGCATAACATATAAAAAACATATACACAGATATTTTCCCCTGGATCCCAAAACTGGGACTACCACATTGATTTTTCATTATGTACCTATCAATCTTATAATACATATTTATACATGTTGAAGCATCCAATACCATGGAACAAAAAACATTGCGTCCAATACCATGGACCAAAAAACCATCGCGTCCAAAAACATGTGCGAAAATCATGCACAAAACCATAGGTGGGTCCACCCATCCTAACATAGGGCCCAAAACCAAAATTTTCTGAGGCGCTGCCCCGGAACCCATAAAGTGGGGTTACGAGTACCCCTCAAACCCCCTATGACCTCCCCCACTCTAATCCCTGGTTAAGTACGTGGGCTAGTCGTGGAAAGAATATAACACAACCCAACATTCTCCCACTTGTTGTTTTCTTCCCACAGGGGGACACAAGCGAGCTTAGTCATTTATCCAGCCCTGCAACACCCATTGTTTCTCTACACCAAGAGAACTTCTTAGAGCTCACAGATTTTGTTAATGCATCTGTAGTATTATTCAAAGTGTCCAACTTTATCAGCAACACCTTTTTGTCTTCTATCATATCCCTCACAAAGTGATACTGAACATCAATGTGCTTTGTCTTTGAATGATATGTGGGGTTCTTTGCCAAGAAAATTGCACTTTGGCTGTCACAGTATATCCTTATAGCTTCATGTACTAACCCCCAACTTGAACACAATCTCTGCAACCAAACTGCTTCCTTGCTCGCATGAGTCGCTGCCATGTATTCTGTCTCTGTAGTTGATAGTGCCACTACAGATTGGTTCTTACTCATCCAACTAACTGCACCTCCAAATAGGTTAAACACATACCCACTTATAGATCTTCTCTTATCCATATCTCCAACCCAGTCTGCATCAACAAAGCCATGAATATCCAACACTCTGTCCAATCCTGGTCTTCCTTGGTAGCACAAACCATAATCACTAGTGCCACGCAAATACCTGAAAACCCGCTTCACTGTTGTCCAATGCTCCTTTCCTAGTTTTGACATAAACCTACTCAATACTCCCAGTGCATGTGCAATGTCTAGTCTAGTACAGACCATTGCATACATCAAGCTATTGACTACACTTGCATATGGAACACGGGACATGTCCTCTTCCTCTTCTTGTGTCATGGGATACTGTTCAGCAGATAACCTCACACCTAAAGGAATAGGAACCTTCATCGGTTTACTATCCTGCGTATTAAACCTCTACAATATTGTCTCGACATACTTCCTCTGGTTTAACCAGAGCTTCCTCTTTGTCCGATCTCTTTTAATTTCCATGCCCAAAATATAGTTTACAGCACTAAGATATTTCATGTCAAATTTTGAGGAAAATTGGGTCTTCAAATCCTAGATAATTTCTTTGTTATTTCCAACCAGCAACTTATCATCCACATACAAGACCAGATAAATAACACGGTCACCAATTAATTTAAAATACACACAGTGATCTGCTTTTCCTTTGGTGAAGCCAAGTCCCCGTATAAATGTATCAAATTTCTTATACCACATCCTTGGTGATTGTTTTAACCCATACATAGACTTCTTTAACTTGCATACCAATTCTTTCTTACCATTCACCACAAAGCCTTCAGGTTGCTTCATGTATATTTCCTCTTCCAGATCCCCGTGAAGAAATGTTGTCTTTACATCCATCTCTTCTACCTCAAAATCAAAAGCAACAGCAACAGATAAAAGTAATATAATAGAAGTTACCTTGGAAACAAGAGAAAAAATATCACCAAAATCAATTCCTGACACCTGGGAATAACCTTTTGCTAACAACCGAGATTTGTATTTCTCCACTTTTCCTTTTGCATTTGTCTTCTTTTTGAACACCCATTTTTGCCAATGGGTTTCCTTCCAGCCGACAACTCCACCAAATCCCAAGCCTCATTTTTGTGCAAAGATGCCATTTCATCAACCATGGGCTCTTTCTAGAGTTTTCCATCCTCTAAACCCACTACATCCTTCACAGTTCTGGGATCATCATCAGTAACAGACAAAGAAAAATTTGAACAGAAAGCAGATGGACTATACCTTTCTAGCTGCCTTCTTTCTCGAACTGGTCATCTCACAATCGGAGTTTGTGGCTCTTCATCTTCTGATTCCTCCTCTGTTGTAGAGTCTGATTCTTCCTCCTTTAGCTCAAACTCTATCAGGTTCCTTTGGTTGGACTTCATGTTTAATATCATCTTTCACCTCTCTGAACACCACATCTCGACTGTACACAACCTTCCTTGTTACTGGGTTCCAAAGCTTATAACCCTTTAAACCATCCTTATACCCAATAAAGATGCACTTTTCAGATTTACTATCCAACTTGGTCCTTTTCTCCTTTGGAACATGTACATATGCATCACATCCAAATACCCTCAGATGTGAAAGAGAAGGTTTCTTACCAGTGCATACCTCTTGTGGAGTCTTATCTTCCAATGTTGATGAAAGTGATATGTTGACCAAGTAACATGCAGTCTCCACCGCCTCTTCCCAGAATTCTTGTCCTAACCCAGTACCATTGAGCATGCTTCTTGCCCTTTTCATCAACGTCTTGTTCATTCTTTCTACAACTCCACTTTGTTGAGGTGTGTATGGAGTAGTCTTCTGCCCTGCTATACCACACTTGTTACAGAATTCTTCAAATCCCTTACTGCAAAACTCTCCACCGTTATATGTCCTAAGCACCTTTATCTTCTTCTCTGTGTGGTTTTCCACTAGAGCCTTAAATTCTTTAAACCTGTCAAATACTTTAGATTTCTTCTTAAGGAAATATATCCATGTATTCCTTGAGAAGTCATCTATAAATGATACATAGTACACAGACTTATCGAGTGATGGAACCTTCATAGGTCCAAACACATCACTATGCACAAGCTCTAATATATGTTTTTCCCTCTTACCACAAGAGGGGAAACTCACCTGATTCTGCTTCCCATATACACAATTTTCATAGAAATCAAAATCTAGAGAGCTATTACTCATACCTTCAACCCCTGTGACTCCCCCATTATGCAATCGGTGCAATGAAGGGGGTCTCCGGCCCCCTCCTAACCCCCCAGTTAACTACGTGGGCTAGTCGTGGAAAGAATATAACACAACCTAATAGTACAAGATGATATTTGAACATGATCCACCCTGCATATCGAAGGCAACAATGGAGGCACTGATCGATATAAGAGATTGGTATGGCTCACTGTCCGACATCTTCATACAGATGTACAATGTGGAGAAGCCTCCAGATGTTTTGTTGAAGTTTTCCTTGGACAAGCTCGTCATGCAGGAAGTATCATACCACATCTTGACAAGGATGACATCTAGGCTACATCGGAAGAAGAAGGCACCTTGGCCCACTCTTCCATTGCAGATCGGGTTATACAAGATACAAAGTTTCAAACATGTTGATGTCGGAGCAGAGGAGGTCAAGAAATATCCAATCGATGCCTGAGCTACAATCTATATGACATGCATTGTCTTGTAAAGGATCACTGCACAAGAGTACAATTTCAGTGGATCCACGAGGTCTGTCATTGGGCGAAGGAGGACCCATGGAGATATTGTTACAACCTCTTTAGGCCCAATGAACTGGTCGACATTGCTATGGAATAGTTAGTAAATTAGCGTGAAGCAACATCCAAGAGAGCACTAGAAGCATCAACAATAGAGGTAAACATACCAACGTGTGACAAAGGCAAGAGGAAGATTCTTGACAGCATGGAGGAGGAACAAAGCTGCAAGTTCCAAGCAGACCCACTTGTGTAGAAAGAAGCTTTGGCAATGCAGAAAGCAACTTTGGTGAAGAGGCAACAATGCGATAAGAGGAACATGTAAAGGCAGAGAGAAAAATAGAGAATGGAGTCAGATCCACAACTATGAAGATCTCCCGTATCTCATCACTAGTCTACAGGCTTCCCATGCATGGGTATTCAGGAGTATGGATGTTGTTGTGTGTGCACATGCAATCCCATCTATTGGGAAACTGACCTAAGTAAAGACAAGGGCACAAGTATGACTAGAGCTTGACTCGTACTTTGACGAGTTGATATGCATTGCCATCAACCCAGACTTGGTCATAAGTATAGACACCATGCATCAATATGTCGTTGGTCCAGCCACACTCAAGAAAATTATGTGCATGTTATCAGACACTTTGGATAAAGGAGCTCCAACAGTGTACCCGGATGCTATGGAGGCAGGAGTCCGTTTCCAGAAAGAAGTCACCTTAGAGTACATAAACACTATCGCGGATTATCGAGCTTGGAATCAATTCGTTACTCTCGACCACCATGAAGATGTCGAAGAGCTGGTCTTCCCACAGTTGTCTAATCATAGTGATGTCTTGCAAAACTTGCTCAAGCCTATTTTGTTTCACATGGGTACATGTGCAAATTGTATGTGATGTCTTGTCAAGTGTAAGTTCAAGTGTTGATAGTTGGATGTAACATTCATAGAGAAGATGAAGAGTCATGAGGGTAGTTGAATTGTCACAAAGGGGAATGTCAAGGGTCACCCCACCCTTTGCTATAAGTAGCCCCTCATAACTCATTGTAAAGGCTTTTGGTTAGCCAAGCTTTCAATAGGAGTATCTTAGAGAAAGCTTGGACAATATTGTAACGAGCCTTGGCTTCTCCACTATGCAGAGCTAGTATATCTTTTTGGAGGAGTAGGTGGCAGTGACTGTGACATTCCACTGTCGGAACTAGTGGTTGGTCATGGATTTATTGTATGAATGGAACTTACACTTCTTAATATAATAGAGCCAACACGTTTCATGCATATGTTGTATTTCATCTATCTTGTTTACTCTAAATAATATATGTATCTATTTGCTTATGCATGCATGTGTAGCTATTTTATGTATATGTATGTATGAATCCTACTGAAATGTGTTGTTGGTTTAACCATCACTTTAGATTGCTAGCTCACTTGATTTCCATGTTGTGATTCATCTTAGCTTGTGTGTTCCCTTCTTAACTCTGTGTTGTCATAGGTTTCCACAAGGTGCACTCACCTCACCCTCCATGTGTTAGAACCACTTATGCACCTTCCTTGACTTACTGTATATATCACACCGTTGCTACCAACAGGGACATTTTACTTTCCTCTATGTGAAATCGTGGTTAAGGTGATACTGCACGCCCCACTGCTGGGACTCCTACACTAAACTGTTTGAGGTCTTGTTGGGACTTCTTACTAGGGAGATCCCCTGAGATGTTGGCGGGTCCAGCACCATCAACATGTTAGTTCTTTCTTCTTTGCTTTCAGATCCTCCTTACAGAGGACTATAATTTGTTTCAATAGAATTCTTCAGAACTATTCTATATTGCTTTCCACTTCGCATAGACCCTGGTTCAAGCTTATTTCCTCTTCGTCTAAACACTAATATGACTGCATTCACAAAATCCCCTTTTCACACAATAACATTTTAATCCAAAGCTTCAAATAATTTAAGAACTTACCTTGTGGTCTTTTGAAGAATCTTCATTCAGCTTTTCTATAGGAAAATATCTCATCGATTGTCAACTTATTGATAAATCCTCCCAAAATGCTATCGATCCAGAAATCAATAGCCGTTGAGATATTGTTACCAATTCTCTTGAGCCGTCATATCAGGATTCCACTCAGGTTTTTCACCTTTGAAGCAAGTCTTATGTTAAGCTAGCTTAGATATCCACCCAAGAAATTCAATGTGGAACGAACCAAAGAAAATGTTGTATTGATATTCGAAGATATGTCTCTGCAACCAAGATTTGGTTCATAAACATAGATTTTTGTTCTCTCTTCTACTTCTTCTTCTTTTTTTTCCTGCAAATTCTCTTTCCTTCTATTCGACCCACTCCTAGAGTTATTTCTTTAACAGACGCTAAATCATATCCCTTTAAGTAGATCACAGTTCCGACAACAGAACCATTTGTTGGTTGAGGGGGTTTGATCTAGGTTTAGAGTGTGCTACGCACCAACAAAACCCTCAACTACTAGCCCTTTCGGAAATGGCCTGCAAGCAGATCACAGTCTCACCCGAAGCAGTTATGGGAGGTTGCAGAACCAGGTTTCTGCAGTTGAAGGGATATTCGCGAAGTGGCACCATATATTTTCTTCCACTTTATATTTATCTTATAACTTCGCATGCATAATAACTTCACGCAAATGATTAATTTAACAAATTCACATTAAACCTATAAACTCTAACAAATAACCATATATCTTATAGTTCTTCGCATAATTAAGTGAAAATCATGCACAACCAGATACATAACAATAAACAGTAAACACATAAAGGGATGCAACACTTCGCCAAAACTTTTTTATTTATTAAAATGATCTTCAATTACATGCACTTCTCTGACCTGCACACCCAACTGCAGGTGGTCTATGCACTCAGCTGCAGACTATTCAAGGTCTCTGCGTAGTCAGCTATGGAGCCTTCTCCAAATACAGAAGATAGAAAGATACAATAGTCAAATTATCTCTTCTATTATGTTCGCTAAGGTATTACACATCTTTAAATACATTTCATCTTTACAAAAACTATGGTCCACATACCATGGATCCACAAAAAAAGGACTAATACTCGATACCCGTTACGAAATAAGGGCTTTGTCCCATCCCCAAAGCCCTAAAATACCGCACGATGAATATATCTTTGCCAGCTCTGTGTGGTCCGCTCCTTCTTCTGTGGGGTCTTTTACCCAGAACTTGGACCAAGTTGGGCCATGCCCAACAACAAGTTGACATGAATTAGACATGATGAAGGTCGAAGCACCTTCATCAATGACCGTTCTGTGGATAGCTTTGCCTTTCGTAATAACCTCCACCTGGAATTAAATTTGGTGGGAAAGACGAAGCTTACATTTCTACATGTCGAAAATTGCTAGCATGGAATCCTGAGAGTCGACCCCACCAATGGTCGAAATCAAAGCTTTCCATTGTGCTAGACAGGTTTGCAATACTTTGACTGAAGACATAGCTGACAGTGCTTGTTCCACATATTCTACAATAATGTATTTCTGTGTAGCACATGCAAAAGTATTATGTGTCTTGTGACAAAGTGCCCTTTAGGGGGTCGAATCACAAGATCAACAACATGCCTTTTGATATGAAGATCATTAGGCAGTGGTGGGTTTGAACTCGAGGTAGCATCTTGATCGTTATCGATTGGAGCTCCATAAGTTTTGGCTTGCATTTGAAGATCAACCGTTTCAAAGGTGTAAACGGTTGACAACCCTTCACCAGAGGAAGGATGGTTTTAACTATCATTGCCCCCTTGCAGGGGTTAAGGCGGGTTCTAAATAAGATGCTGCTGCTACTAAGAAGGGAAAGGGCTGTGTAGGAACGCAGGGGTTTGACTAGTGTCCTTTTGAGAAAGAATATCTGTGAATTCTTGGGGATGAGGAAATTTGTGTGTCATATGGTCTTCCACATAGATTTTGCAAGGGAACTTGACAAATTTGTCCTTTCCACTGTTAGATTTTGCAGCAACTTTCTTCTTGGGGTTGGATTGCGTAGCGGTTTGCTCTTCATAAGGAGAGGTATTTTTCTTGTTCTTCTTGTTCTTTCCTCTGGGTTTTTGTGTAGATTTCACAGATTTGATCGCAACGGTTGGAAGAGAAGTTGATTGGGTAGAAGTAGTGGTATCAAAAGACAACTGGGCAATGTGCCCGCTATGTTGTTTTACAACAACCCAAGAGGAAGCACTGATGAGACCGTCAACGTGAGTGCCAGGTTGCTGAGTAGTGGGAGCATTGGAAGTTTGGGGGGCATTGGGGATTGCATCGTATAGTGTACCAGACTGCGAATAAATCAGATCTTATTGCAGGGCACAATGAATAGATTGGTCTTCTATGACCACACCACCTAAGGGAATGTCCTTAGGAATTTGGGGAAGAAGAGATTTGTAGAACCAATATACTAGTAGGTAATCTGGAATGGGGGCCTTGACTAGTGTCAGCTTACGTCTCCATTCATGAATGTGATCAGAGATGTGGGTGGAGGTGTCTTGGTGCAAGGAAATAAGAAGTTCCATCCTGGTTTCGTAGCAGATGGGAAGCTGAAAGTGCTTTAAAAATTCCATTGATAGGATGCCAAAGATATTAACTGACACGCGTGGTAACTCAATGTACCACTTGGAAACATTGCTAGTAAGTGTGTGTTATACAGGAAAATGACCTCCTCATCATCTCAGAGGAGTAAGACAGTTTGGCTGAATAATATCACAATTTTTACTCATATGTCAGCCTGAAATGCAGGAAACATCCATCTTCGGCCTGGTTAAGGATATTGCTATTTCTAACAAAGTCTAATAGAAAGGGAAAGAATAATAAAGGTAGGAAACATCCTAGTTTTTTCCAAAGGGAACTCATGAAAGAGTTGGCAAGGATTAGCCTCTCATTCTATATATTGGAGGCTTGGAGCATTGTGAAGGAGGTCAGAAGGTTGAAGGATTTCCAACTTATTGTCGAAACTTTGTATGAGACAAGTGGTTTACCAAGAGGTTAAGAAGAGATAGAGAGAAAGGAGCTTGAGGATTAAGGTAAGCTTGATTCACCAGATGGTTGTAATCATCCTTTCCTATTAATAATATACCCCTGCAGTTGTGTTGTCAACTGTATGGTGTTTATATTGTGTTCTGTTACATGTTGACACAATGCCATAGTTTATGAGTAGCTTAGATGCATTTTATTTGACTTCCTTATATATTATTGTCTTGATTATCAGAGTTTATATGTTGTAGTATTATTTCTCGTCTTGTTTATATGCAGGAGTTAATCTAGGAGCTAGAAAAGAGGTTTTCTGCTCTGCTACATTGGGTTCTCCAACAAAACTACATCAAGATCTAAGGTAATATCTTCCCTCTTGCTTTGAATATCATACATTAATATGGATATGTATATGCTTCTTTGTGCCAGCTACAACTAATCTGATCTGTCTACCAAGGATCCCGAGAAGATCCTTGAGGGTATTCTAGCCACAACCACCCATGCATTAATCCTTGTAGCAGAATTGGCGACTCCACTAGGTACTATACTTAGTTCCCGGTTTTTTCCTACCAAGTTCTCGGATCTCTCTTTCTTCCAGGCCCTCCTGTTCTTCCTGGTTCCATTTCTGACCATTCAGGACCCTTCAGCACCCTCCCCACTATGCTCAACCTTTGTTCTGACCCTGAAAGACTTCTTTTAGAGCTTTCCCCCCCTAACTCACCCCAATAGTGCAACCAGAGAGTTATACCACTCTACTGGCTTGCAGACAGAGTGCTAGTGTAGTCACTAATCAAGGGATTTTGGTGGGTAAAGCTTCCTCTTTTCATGGGGAATGATTCCTAATCATTTTGTATAAGTACCAAGTCGAATTTGCCTCTAGGGATAGATTTTCATTAGTGTTCTTGTAGAGAGAACTCATATTTCCGCACTTCCATTGTATTTTCTTACAGGGATGTAATTGTATTGATGAAAATAATGAATATTGGTGTCATGCTCAACTTCTAAATATTTTTCTCTTCCATAGGTCTATGAGTTTTCTTGGGCTTCACCATCCCAAGAGCCTCAGCGCCCTTTTGTATCATTTTCTTTCTTTCTTTTCACTTCTTATTCACATGCATCTCTTGTTTTATTTCTTTCTATTTCTGCATTTAGTATTAATGATTTCTTGTTGTAGGATTGGGTTAAATGGTTGATGTAAGTTATTTTGCAGGATAAAAAGCATCATTTCATCCTTGGAAAAGCTTTGGAAGGTGACAATAATCATTGAGCTAATTGGATTAGCTTTCTTATTCCCAAATCTAGATTTCTGGAACTCCTTTGTGGTAAAGAACAGTAAATTTATGCTGATTTTTAGAGCATGCTAACGAGCTTCAATCGAGTTTGTTCAACTTTCATTAGGTCACAAAATCATTCTATTTCATAACAAAAATTACCCCACTGCATTTGCACTTGATTAGGTTAGGCATTTTATAGATTTACTAGCTCACTAGTTATAAGAAGAGCTTCGGCATAAATCACATGAAAGAGACCTTTGTCGACGCGTTTCGAACCAACTAGTGTGGTTCATTGTCAGGACAAGTTGAAGAAACAGATCTGGCCAAGCAAGTTAAATAGACTGAGCAGAGACTCTAACGGCTAGATAACGGTTATTTTTGACCCTAGGACCCAGTCCAACTTATATTAACAAATTTAATATTTTTATAATGGTGATAATCTAGAAATGAGCAAAATTAGGTACAATAACTTGATCTTACGTAATTTATTACTTAAATAACATTAGGTTATTAATCAATTAATATTAATGGTTATAATAAGTTAGTTATTAGTTTTACCATAATATCAACAAATAATAATAGTCTATTTCTAGAAAATGGTTATAATAAATTAGTTATTAGTATTATCATAATATCAAAAAATTAGTAATATAATAATCTATTTCTAGAAAATAGGTTATTAATGAAATGTTACAAATGGTTAAAATAAATTTATTATTAGATTTCTAGAAATTTGTAAGATTAGGTATCATAACTAGATTTATTAATTAAATAACCTTAGGTTATTAATCAATTAATATTAATGGTTATTAGTTATTGGTATTACTAAAATATTAAAAAATTTTAATATAATAATCTAAGAATTAGTTATAAAGAATAGTAAAAAATTCCTAGTAATGGTTATAGTAAATTTATTATTTGTTTGAGAAATTTTCTTTTTAAAAATAATTTCGGTTACATGGATTAATTATATATTCATGTTCCAAAAAATAAATAATTTCAAAGGTAAAAGGTATTTAATTGTAGAGTTAATAACTAAATATTTACAAGAATTATTTATTAAAGGCATGCTCATTTATGTAAAACTTTACTACTTACTATTAATGTACTATTAAATCATTTTTCTGCTTATAAAAATGATTTAATAGTACATTAATAGTAAGTAGTAAAGTTTTACATAAATGAGCATGCCTTTAATAAATAATTCCCTTAAATATTTAGTTATTAACTCTACAATTAAATACCTTTTACCTTTGAAATTATTTATTTTTTGGAACATGAATATATAATTAATCCATGTAACCGAAATTATTTTTAAAAAGAAAATTTCTCAAACAAATAATAAATTTACTATAACCATTACTAGGAATTTTTTACTATTCTTTATAACTAATTCTTAGATTATTATATTAAAATTTTTTAATATTTTAGTAATACCAATAACTAATAACCATTAATATTAATTGATTAATAACCTAAGGTTATTTAATTAATAAATCTAGTTATGATACCTAATCTTACAAATTTCTAGAAATCTAATAATAAATTTATTTTAACCATTTGTAACATTTCATTAATAACCTATTTTCTAGAAATAGATTATTATATTACTAATTTTTTGATATTATGATAATACTAATAACTAATTTATTATAACCATTTTCTAGAAATAGACTATTATTATTTGTTGATATTATGGTAAAACTAATAACTAACTTATTATAACCATTAATATTAATTGATTAATAACCTAATGTTATTTAAGTAATAAATTACGTAAGATCAAGTTATTGTACCTAATTTTGCTAATTTCTAGATTATCACCATTATAAAAATATTAAATTTGTTAATATAACTTGGACTGGGTCGTAGGGTCAAAAATAACCGTTATCTAGTCGTTAGAGTCTCTGCTCAGTCTATTTAACTTGCTTGGCCAGATCTGTTTCTTCAACTTGTCCTGACGATGAACCACACTAGTTGGTTCGAAACGCGTCGACAAAGGTCTCTTTCATGTGATTTATGCCGAAGCTCTTCTTATAACTATGATGAATCACAGAAGCCTCAATTCTACAATTGTTTCTCAGCTCACTAGTTCTCAAATTTCTAGATTTTCGACTAGTAATTTTGTGCTATTTTTTAGCATGGGTTAACAAAGGTATTTTTAAGTGATTCCACTTGGAATGGAAACCTAAGACATCCTAGTAAATAAAAAATTTGTCCCATCCAATTTGGATTTGATTTTCTTAGTCATTTTATGAATTATAATTTCGTATAGTAAATCTGTAACATCCTGTAGTAAATCAGGGGATCCTGTAGGAGAACTAGGAGATCCTGTAGGAGAACTAGTACATCCTGTAGGAAATCCTATAGCAGTCTTTTTTGAGCCCGAATGGAGAAAATCATCATTGAAGTTGGGATTAGGCCCCTACTTGACCTCCAAGCCATCAAAATCATTGTATCCCTCTTGCTTCACACCTGTCTCCCCTGCCAAAGATCAAGGAAAGATTAGCATTTGTGTTTATAAAGAAAAAATATTTAAAAATGAGTTGTTTTATATTTACACATGCACGCTACAGTTAGTACTCTCTATATCAAATTTCATGCTCAACTAGTTTAAATCATCAAATGTGATAAATAGGGTTAAGCTAGATTTCTTTTACATTTAATTCATAATCTTTATTAAATTAGAATAGGTTTCCTTCCTTGTACTTTCTTTCTTGCAATAGGTTAAGGTTCAATTTCAAACATTTCATTTTTTGCAATTAGTTTAGAATTTGACTTCAATACATGCACTCCATTACATCATGACAAAAAAGGAAGGACACATTGTATGCTGCACATATAGTGCCGATACCTCTTAAGTTTGTACGAACCCCAGGTTGATAATTAAAGTTTGTAGCCTTAGGAGTTGCAACATTATTGTTCCAATATTGAGGCTCATCACTTTTTGGCGCCATTGCCGAGGAGGTGTCAAAGTATACATTGTTTTCTTTCCTAGTTGATTAATTTCTTTTTTACTTTTTGAAAAAACAAAGCATAATTGCATTAGGCATATTTCATTTCAAAAATAGAAAAGTGCATTGCATTAGTGTTTTCATTCAATCATAAAAACAAAAAAATCTCCAACACCAACCCACCCCCCCACTTGATCATGTGGTGCAGCAAGAGCCACATCACCATTCACTTTTGCAGGTAGAATAAGAAGATGGAAAAGAATGTAGAAGAAATGGATGGAGATGATGACAATGAGGAAGATCCTCTCAGATTTCCCATTGAAGATACTGATGGTAGTGTGCACATGAAGAACATCCCTCCATCTTTTCTTCCAAAATTTCATGGTCTAAGGTCAGAGGATTCAAAAACTTTTCTCTTTGAATTTGAAATTGTTTGTAGATCTTATGGTTACTTATTAAAAACTCAAAAATTGAGATTGTTTCTGGCAACATTGAAGGATAGAGCTCTTAAATGGTTCATGAGTTTAGGGACTAATTCAATAAGATCATGGAATGATATGCAAAATATATTTCTAGAAAAATATAAAGATCATGATCTTAAAGAAGAAATCTTTAGAATGAATCAAAGAGAAGATGAGAGTTTAGAGGATCTAATAGAGAGGTTCATGTATAATGTTAAGAGGGCAAAACTACATCATTTAGGATCCAACACACTAAAAACCCTCTTGCTTAGAACAATTAGGGATGAATGGATTAATCTCTTTGATCTCATGAGTAGAGGTGATGTATACCAATTATCATTTGAAGAAATTTGTGAAACATGCAGACACATATCAAGAGGAAGGGCAAGAGTAAGTAAATCAACATCAAGATCGGTAAGTCAAGCTAAACTTGGAAATTTGCTTGATAACTTTAAAACATAAATTCTTATCAATTTCAGTGAACAAGTACAAATGTTAAGAATACAAAATGAGCAAAAAGAAGATGTTGATATTCGTGTTGTCCATGCAGAATCACATGATGTTAAATGTTGCTCCTCATTGCCAAGGTTGAAGGAAGTTCACCAAGAGGACAATGGAGCAAGTCAATTGCCAATGCAACTATGTTATGTAGCTCCAAGAGGAACATGGAAGCCTATTCAACCCAGTATGATGCAAGAGCCTAATTCACAATTTCAAGGTTATGCATATCCACCTCAACGTAATTAGAACACACCCTTTCCTTGGCAACATTGGCCATCTCAACCCCAAAACCAATCTTGGCAACAAGGTTGGCAAGGAACTTATGGGAGCCATCCAAAATATCCTCAGTATTTTCCTTAATATCCTCCATACCCAAATCCATGTTATCCCTACCATTCATCTCCACCACAACCACAACCCCAACCACATCCATCTCAAATATCTACTCCCACTCAACTACCTGTACAACCATTTCTAAATCCACACATTGAAGTAGCTCAGCCCACTTACAATGCTGAGGTACAACACTTTCATATATATCCTCTTGAGCTCAATGGTATTCACCGTAGCTTAGGAAGAGTATTGAAAAAAAGAGATTATCTTGATATCATTGAAGGACCACATCCAGAAGAAGAATATTCGAATGAGAAGATCAAAGAACCATGGGCTACACTTGATGAAGAGCAGACATGAAAATCAAAGATTGAGAAATCTCCCTCATGGTTACCATCAAATCCTCCATGTATTCAAGAGAAAAACTAGCAAAAAGAGGAAGATTTGAAGGTCATGGTAGAATAAGACATGAAGAATGATCTAGATCAGCAAGTGGACCAGGCACATCACAACTATATTGAAATATGGTTCCAGACAGTCACTAAGTTGAAGCAATACTCTCTTCTTCAATTGTGATTGATATCATCAAAGTTAAAGCATTTGATCACTCAGGTACATGTCAAAGCATACATTTCAATCTTGCACATCAGTTTTTTTGTCATCTTGATGTGCACATGGCTCCATTGGAAGTATTCTTAGACTTGAAAGTGATTTTTTTTTTTTCAAGTAGGGTAGGGTAGAAAAAAAATAAAAAGAAGAGAAAAAAATAAAAATCTTAGGTGAAAACCTCCTTGGAGGCACCTTAGATTGGCTCATTGATTGAAAACCTCCATGAGGTAGTCAATGGGTTGAAAAAGAGAAAAAAGAAAAGATCCTAGGTGAAAACCTCCTTTGAGGCGCCTACGCAAACATACTAGTTGAAAATCTCCTTGAGGTAGCTAGTAGATCTAGAAGAAAAAAAGGAAAAATAAAATAAAAATCCTTGCTCCATGTTCTCTTTGATGATTGTGGGTGCTCTCCAACATCTACAAGGAACAAAAACAAGTTGCCACCAAAGAAAGAAAAAATAGGTCAAACCTAGTCAAAAGAAGTCAAATTTTGACTTTCTCCTCCTTTGCTGAAATGCTCCAACAAGGCCAAGGCGATGCCAATCCATCACCCTAATATATTTCCACGATCCACCCATCATTCTCAAGCTTTTCCCATTCAGTTTGCTTGATGTCCTAAAAACCTACAGGAAGGCTCTGTTTTAGTATATGAAACAAAAATACATAGAGCATAAATTTATTTTTGCCATAACTTGAAAACCATGCATCCATTTAAAAATCTATTTGATGAGGAGATGAATATGGATGATTCTAACATTCCCAAGCAATTTCAACAAATTCCAGTGCACAATTTTGAAGAAATCAGGCTCCATCGCCTTCAACCATTTTTAGTTTTTTCTCAAGATATGTGCATCTATTGACCAATTTTTTTTTGTGGGGAGGTGCATAATGATGATGGAAACATGCTAAAAAAGTTTCAGGTTGATCCATTCTATTGTTGGGGAGATATGGAATAAACAATTCTGCTACAAGAGGCTATCGTGAATTACTACAAGAGTTCCCTATAGTACTACATGAAAATCTGAAAATCTATAGGAAAGGCAATTTGATGGAAAGATTATGATACAAACCTATTTTGGGATAGGAAAAAAGAACATTGACTTCACCACATCTCAGCCAAAGCCCATCATGACCATGTCACTCTATGGCCACACCTTCCACTCATTCCAATATCTATTTACCCTCCAATAGAGAAAGGACACAAACATTAAAAAAAAAAGGGTAGCTACAACAACCTATTTGGAAGTAACAATAGGCTCCAGGCCTAACCTTTAGCACCATGATTGAAAGAAGAGAAGCATAATTACATTCACAATGAAACTCCTCCAGAGCTCAGCAGCAACAGAGGAAGCCATCACTTGCACATTAACAAGAAGAGAACCCATCAACAAAATAAGATCAACAAAAAAAGAAAAAGTCAGTTAAGAAGATGTACCATAGTCATGAAAAGTAGAACAACATCAGCTCAGTAGTAGAATTCATGTCTCTCCAACAACCATTAGGTAGGTACAGGTATGAAATATTATTGACCTCTTCATTTAAGCATATTATAGTTAGAAATTTGTTGTCAATGCATGAGAGATTAAGTTTTATAAGCTAAGGATGTGTCAACAGTTTCAACCACCTTCAACTATTTAATTGCAATTCACTCCTTCACTCATGAAATGTTGAAAAGTTAATTATGAATGGTGATGATTTCAAGGAATGAGGACAACAATTAAAAGAATAAATTTTTGCAAAGGCCAAGCCACCACAACACTCCAAGCCTTCCATCCACTTCATATTCACTATCTATCCACCATTCATCCATCCCATGTCATAATTTCAAGAACAAACCCAAAATGACAGTGCCTAAGAGAGACCTAATCAAAACAGAGAACTCCAAGGCCATTAGACAACCATCTAGGCCATAAGAGAGAAGAAGAAGGCAACAAAAGGAAATGAGACATCCACCATCAAAATAGAACTCAAACTGCAGTGATGAAAAGAGACTTTCCAAGAGGTCTCTAATATCTTTCTAGATTTTTTCCAAGGCCTAAAATATGTTATAGAAATGAGAGAAAGACATGGGAGTCAAGTTGAGGGGCTGTCCTAGGCTTAGACTATCATTTATGTTCAAAAAGGGTTTCCTATAGTTTTGACAGGAATTACTACAGAATGTCCTAGTTCTCATCTAAAGACATTTTGAAGGTTTCAGAGGTTTTGAAATGGTGGAACAAGGTAGCAGAAGGTTGATAATGATGTGGAAGACCTTGCCAAACTGAAAAATATTCAAGAACCCATCTTGAATAAGGGAAGTAAGCAACCTAATGGTCTCAAGAAACAAGGACTTTTCTTTGCACAAATATGTTTTTGGGCTTGTCCTTGTAGAACTTACAACCAAGATTCTTAATGCAGAAGAGAGAGGCCACCAGGGCCATGAATGAGGCACAATGAGATCAATATGTTGCTCAGAGGATGAGAAACACTTTCAGCAGGGGGTATGATGGGCCTCTAAATTGCATAAATGAAGGTCCATGCCTCTAAATTAAACATAAATTAAGGCCTGTGACCATCCTTCAGCACATTAAACCTCTCTTTTTGCATTAGATAATGTATTTTTAGCTTTAATATATTCATTAGGAAGGTGTATGAATAATTGCATATTTGTGCCTAATATTATTTATTTTTGTGGAATATTACGAGAATGTTGGGCAGATTATGAAGATTTAGAGGAGGAGATAATTTAGGGACTTGCTTCCTACTATAGGAGGATCAATATTAAATAATAAATCAACAAGATATTATGGAATTATGGCACAGATTGTGGAACTCCAATGATTGAAAAAATCTAGGAATGTGTTCCTTGCCATTTAATGTAGATTCTTAGTATTGGGAACCAGATCCACTAAGCAAGGGATTTTGGTGGGGAAAGCTTCCTCCTTTCATGGGGAATCATTCCTAATCATTTTGAATAAGTACCAAGTTGAATTTGCCTCTAGGGATAGATTTTCATTAGTATTCTTGTGGAGAGAACTCGTATTTCTGTAATTCCATTGTATTTTCTTACAGGGATGTAATTGTATTGATGAAAATAATGAAGATTGGTGTCATGTCAGCTTCTAAATCTTGTTCTCCTCCATAGGTCTCTGAGTTTCCTTGGGCTTCGCAATCCCAGGAGCCTTAGAGCCCTTTTGTATCATTTTCTTTCCTTCTTTTCACTTCTTATTCACATGCATCTCTTGTTTTATTTCTTTCTATTTTTGCATTTAGTATTAATGATTTTTTGTTTTAGGATTGGGTTAAATGGTTGATGTAAGTTATTTTGCAGGATCACAAGCATCATTTCATCCTTGGAAAAGCTTTGGAAGGTCATAATAATCATCGAGCTACTTGGATTAGCTTTCTTATTCCTAAATCTAGATTCATGGAACTCCTTTGTGGTAAAGAATAGTACATTTGTTGAGGGAAATGTTCCCCTAGGGCTTTTAGGTGGAAACCCTAGCAGACTGAAAGTTATCTATAAAGAGAAACACACATTCACACAACCATTATGCTATTATAAGCAAATTCTATAGTAAGAGGGGCATACCTCAGGTCCTACGTTCGATAAGTTCCTTTAGGGTCCAAACCCTTCTTCAAGTCCCTTTCGCTCCTTTGTCCTACAAAACAACCAATTCCAAAGAACACAACAGTATATGGACAAAGACTTATAAAGAAATCATCTTCATGTTATAAATGAAGGTAGTTAGTTATGAACTTTAAACAACCATTCACATATGAATTCCAACATGAATATCATAAGCATAAAGAAGATGCATATCAGGAACCAAGACATGTTTCTTTATTATAGACAAATAGAATGTACAAAAGGAATAATATCACCTGAGTAACCTTTCACAAGCTCCAAGCAAAGCTTCCTTCCGGATCCGTCCAGCCTCAAGCCTTTAGCATATCTCCTTCCATGACTCACTCCAT
>APFE031263189.1:52779-66074 GCA_000404065.3 Pinus taeda | reverse complement strand
TTCTATGGCTTGAGACTCGAGTATGCCTTGGAAGGTAGCTCGAATTACATAGCATGGAAAGATAGAATGGAGACTGTATTAGAAGACAATGGCTTGAAGGAATTCATTGATCAAGAAATCCCAAAGCTAGCTTCAAATAATGCACAAGAGTTGGCTGAGTGGAAGAAGTGTGTGGCGAAAGTGAGACTAAGCATGTAGAAATTTCCCACCTGTAGATCACCTAGTAATGCAATGTAGTAAAGCAAAACACTTGATCTACTTCTACAAAATTTAGCGGAAGCTTAATTAACCATGAGCATCATCATTAAGAACACATATAACTGATAAGAAGGAATAAATCACACATAACATAGAAGAATTTATCCGGGAAAAGCACTAGCCTAAAACCCCATCTCTGTATTATCAATCAAGTGGAAATCCTCAACAACATACAAAAAGAATCAACTCAATAGCTATCCTGCTCTCTCTGTATTATGATGATCTTCAATCAGAAGATGAAAATCATGGACTACTTAGGCCTCATTATATAGGCTGTAAGTTGGCTTGATCATACCTGCTGCCACCTCAGGTCCAAATACGTAGTCATAGAAGAAAATGGATTCCTTCCTCATGCAAGGAATACTTACTAGAAATATCCTAGCATCTGATTGTACACTGTCCCACATCTGATCTCAACTGGGTCTCTGACAGAACTGACATGCAACAGTTATCCATGAGTGAATTCTCAGTTATCTAAAATAATAGTTGTCACATGCATGCAAGCATTAATAAACTATATTTTGTTATTTTAACAACTTGTTAAAATAATCTAACTGGAATAAGTCATCTGATTCTCTCATTATAGAACTCATACTTATTCCCTCAATCAGTGGAGGAAATTAAGGATAAATTTCTCAATCAGTGGGACAACTTATGTGCATGCTCACAAAGACCTCAAATTCGAATTTCCTTAACTAATTAACTCAATTGAATTAATTAATTAATATTTCCAACTGCTGTTAAGACCAAATTAATTTTACTTCCTATAGATAGACTAGGGACTGCTATAAATAGGAAGGGACCCAGAAATGCTATTTTTAGAACTTTCTATTTTTAGCAGTTTCACCTCTCACCAATGTGGCCAATGACCTCACTGGCCAAACTTCTCTTTTTAGACATGCTATTTTTAGCACATTCTAAATTTAACATTTCTTGTTGCACATTTTTCAACACTCCCTCTCAACAAGAAAGGCTTTCTCTCGAACCCAATCCTGTAACTCTGGGATGTTCTGCATGCAACACATCTACCCGGTCCACTTGCCCCAACAACACTTGGAACAAAAACACCCCCAACTAACCACTCTGTTGGGCTAGGAACATACTCTGATGCTGAAGCTCTACCTGCTGCTGACAAGTGCTCCCTCTCTGACATCTACGCTACTGCAACATCTCCATGCATCTTGCACCATTGCACACCTCTCTATGCCACCTAGCACTGTGCAAAACACTTGTGCCTCTTGCATTGTTGCAGCGTGCTAGCCATGCATTGTCTTGGGATTCCCTGCACTGTCACTCTCTCTGCCGCTCCATCCACATCTGTCTCTACCCAACCAGTCAGTTCCTGCTACTCCACATCGGGGCTCCCGTAGTAAGGTCTCATCTAAGAGGTTGGGTACCTCAAGGATCCCGCCCCTCCTCCTGGGACAAGCAATCCACATCACCCCACCTCCTACCTGGAGGTATGGCTGCATGCGATCCCTCTGCCCACCTGGCTCGAAGTTTCCCCCTACTGGAGGTCTTTGCATGAGTAGATGTCTCTACTCGATCTCCACTCAGCTTCCCCTGTTGTGGCTGTTCCACAACCACTTGAAGCTACTGCACCAATCATGGCTCCTCCACAATTGTCTGAGATTTCTTCTGGCTCTGCATGTTGAGAGGTAATTTACTCTCCCTCTCAACCACCAAGTATCTAACCTTTGCCTTGCTCCTCAATGCTTTGCATGCATCTTTTACCTCAAGTGCATACAGGTTCTTGGATAGCATACCAATCTATTTCCACTTTCTCGCCGTCACGAAATTTCCTGGAAAAAGAGTTGATTGTAAATCAACGATATCTCCCTCATCTGAACTCCGATTCAGCTGATTTTTTTTTTTTATTTTGGGTATTTTTCTGCAAGGAATCCAAATTTGCTATTTATTTCTGAAAATTTTGTACATAAATTTTCAAATATGCTCTGAAAACTCTCGACCCAAAGCTCAAAACTTTGAAATCTCCTCTCAGTATACTATTCTCTCCTTGATCACCTGTGCTTTGATACCATGTAGAAATTTCCCACCTGTAGATCACCTGGTAATGCAATGTACTAAAGCAAAACACTTGATCTACTTCTACAAACAATTTAACGGAAGCTTAATCAACCATGAGCATCATCAATAAGAACACATATAACTGATAAGAAGGAATCAATCACACATAACACAAAAGAATTTATCCGGGAAAGCCACCAGCCTAAAACCCCATCTCTGTATTATTAATCAAGTGGAAATCCTCAACAACATACAAAAAGAATAAGCTCAATAACTATCCTGCTCTCTCTGTACTATGATGATCTTCAATCAGAAGATGAAAATCATGGACTACCTAGGCCTCATTATATAGGTTGTAAGTTGGCCTGATCATACCTGCTGTCACCTCAGGTCCAACTACGTAGTCATAGAAGAAAATGGATTCCTTCCTCATGGAAGGAATACTTACTAGAAATATCTTAGCATCTGATTGTACACTATCCCACATCTGATCTCAACTAGGTATCTGATAGAACTGACATGCAACAGTTATCCATGAGCGAATTCTCAGTTATCTAAAATAATAGTTGTCACATGCATGCAAGCATTAACAAACTATATTTTATTATTTTAACAACTTGTTAAAATAATCTAACTGGACTTGACTAGTTAGAACTAAGTCAACTGATTCTCTCATTATAGAACTTATACTTATTCCCTCAATCAGTGGAGGAAATTAAGGATAAATTCCTCAATTATTGGGACAACTCATGTGCATGCTCACAAAGACTTCAAATTCGAATTTCCTTAACTAATTAACTCAACTGAATTAATTAATTAATATTTCCAACTGCTATTAAGACCAAAATTAATTTTACTTCCTGTAGATATACTAGGGACTGCTATAAATAGGAAGGGACCCATAAATGCTATTTTTAGAACTTTCTGTTTTTAGCAGTTTCACCTCTCACCCAATGTGGCCAATGACCTCACTGGCCAAACTGCTATTTTTAGACATGCTATTTTTAGCATGTCTATTTTTAGCACATTCTAAATTTAACATTTCTTGTTGCATATTTTTCAACAGATCATCCTTGAGGGAGTTCAATACCATATTGTCTCGAGTCTCCATGGGAAGGATACTCCATTTTCAATGTGGAAGACATTGAAGGACCTCTACCAGAACAGTAGCGACCATAGGAAATTGGTGCTCAAAGATAAGCTTAGAAGAATCAAGATGGAGAAGGGCAATAATATTTCCACATATCTGAACAATATCACCACCTGCAGAGATGAGCTTGGCAATGTGGGAATAACTACTGCCGATGATGATATGGCGAGCCTTGCTCTCTTTGGCCTTCCAAAGAGTTGGAATAGATACCAGGACTCTATGAATGGAAGGGAGAAACTCCCAGATTGGGAACGACTGTGGTCAGATCTTATGCCGGAGGAGATCAGGAGGAGCACACGAGATGGTTCTTCATCCAAGAATGATGATGAAGAAAATCTGGCCTTAGCAAGTAAGGCAAGGAAAGGGAAGGGGAAGGCTTCCCATTTCAAATCGAATTCTTCTCATGGAGGGAAGAAGGGGGACATGTCTAAAGTAATATGCTTTAATTGTCACGAGATGGGACATTATGCGACTAATTTCTCATCGAAGAAGTCCAAGAAGGGATCCTTGGAAGGATCAGAAGGCGAGGCATTAGCCTCTCAAATGAAAATGGACTTTACCCTCATCACATGCATGGTATCAACGATGATGGGTTGTGTCTAGTATCTTGATAGTGGAGCTTCATTCCACATGATCAGTGATAAAAAATTATTCAGTGCCTTGGAGGAGAAAGACCTCAAGATGCGCATAGAGATGGGTGACGCAGAAGGTATAATGTTTCAGGAGTGGGCACGGTTGCTTTTCAGAGGGAGTATGGAGCTCCTCTCACCTTGATAGATGTGATGTATGTGCCTGGACTAAAGAAGAACTTGGTATCGGTCGCGATGTTGGAGGACAAAGGCTAGAATGTTGTCTTCAGTAAAAGAAAGGGATTCCTAAGACACATAGACACGGGTCAGACCAAGAGGATAGGGATTTAGGTGAAGAATCTCTAAAAACTAGAGGTATATGATTGTGCAACATTGAGTATGAAAGAAGAATTGGTGCAAAGCCAAGACATTGGCGAGTTGTGGCACAGGCAGTTGGGCCATTTGCATCATCGGGCTTTGAAGATAATGCAACAAATATCTACAGGACTTCCCAAAGGTAAAATTGAGCAAGTTGACACATGCAAAGGTTGTGCCTTGGGAAAGTACACCAAGTCTTCCTTTCATGATCGAGACAGTCAAGCAGAGGCTATCTTAGAGTGAGTTCATACTGATTTCTGTAGACCATTCTCGATGGCTTCCACAGTGAAGCAAAGGTAATATGTGATTTTCATTGATGAATATTCTCGTAAATGCTGGATTGTTTTCATGTAGAAGAAGGACCAAACTTTCACAAAGTTTTGTGAGTTCAAATCTTTGGTCGAGCAAGAGTCAGGGAATAAGATCAAGGCCTTGAGAAGTGATAATGGTGGAGAATATGTCTCTCAAGAGTTGAAGGAATTCTATGCATTGGAAGGAATTAAACGAGAGTTGAGGGCACCTCATAACCCATAGCAGAATGGGGTGGCTAAGAGGAAGAACAAAACTATTGTAGCGGCATCATGGACAATGCTGCATGACCAAAGCTTACCACTTTACTTGTGGTCTGAGGCATGCAACACAACAATCTATTTGCAGAATAGAAGCCCGCATCGCATACTTGGGATGAAGACACCAGAGGAAGATTTCTCCAGTAAGAGACCAGATGTGGGTTACTTCAAGATCTTTGGCTCATCGGTATATTGCCATGTGACAAAGGATGCATGGAAGAAGCTTGAGCCGACAACAGAGTTGGGGATATTTGTGGGGTACACTTGTATACCTCACAATTATCAGGGGTGTACTTGCCTACTAGTCGGAGGACAGTGGTTCGTAGAGATCTCAAGTTTGATGAGCAGAAGGTCATGTGAGTTTCCCTTGAGAGGGAGTTCCAACTACAGGTTGTGGAGGAACTATTAGTTCCTAAGGAGGAGGACCCTTAGACTGATGTGAAGCAGCTGCATGCAGAGGTTCCAGGACTGGAGACATCCACTCAAGCATATTCTTCTAGAGATGGACGAAAGTGCAAAAGAGAAGCTGGCAAATTGTTGGAGGATGCGAGAGAGAATGTGGGAGCACCATCTTCTCAACACAGACAGAGGAGGTCACCTGAGAGGTACACTGGATACATGGCCCTTGCTGGGGAATGTGTTGAGACCGAGCCATCTTCCTTTGAGGAAGCAGTGCAACAGTTGATTTGGGTTGATGCTATGATGGAGTATGACTCCATATTTCGTAACAATGTTTTGGACGTGGTTCCGAGATTGAAGAACAAGTTAGTTGTGAGTTTGCATTGGCTTTACAAGGTAAAGCAAGCTGCTGATGGTAATGTGGAGAAGCATAAGGAAAGATTTGTTGCCCATGGATTTTCACAGGTCGAGGGGGTTAACTATGATGAGACTTTTTCTCCTGTCACAAGGTACTCATCTATCAGATCTATGTTAGCACTATCAGCACAGATGGGTTGGAAGATACATCAGATGGATGTGAAGACTGCATTCCTCAATGGCTAGACTGAGGAGGAGGTGTACATAAAGCAGCAAGAAGGTTGTGAGACCTTCGATCATGAGTCGCATGTGTGACAAATCAAGAGAGCATTGTACAGGCTGAAGTAAGAACCTCGTACTTGGTACACTAGGATAGACAACTACTTCACCGGGTTGGGATTCACAAAGAGTGAAATAGATGCGAACCTGTACTACATCGTGGTGAAAGATAAGCTGTTGATCATCGTACTTTATGTTGATGATATCATATTGACTAGTGATGATAAATTGATCATGTCTTGCAAGGAGGACCTTGCAAGAGAATTCGAGATGAATGACATGGGTCTCATGCATTACTTCCTTGGCATGGAAGTATGGGAGAAGGATGGGGAGTTGTTTGTGTCTTAGGGAAAGTATGCCAATGAGATACTCAGGAGATTCCACATGGAGAAGTGCAAGCCTATGTAGACTCCTCTAATAGGTAACTGGAGGAAGGAGGTTGCTACTTCAAGAGAAGTGGTAGAGGCTACTATGTACAGATAGCTTGTGGGTTCACTGATGTACTTAGTGAACACACGACTAGATTTGTGCTATGCGGTGAACCAGCTAAGTCAAGAGATGGTTCAGCCTACCAAGATGTTTTAGAAGGCGGAAAAGCATGTATTGAGACACCTCAAAGGCACATCTCAGTATGGATTATGGTACAGATGGACAGAGGGCGTAAAGCTACAGGACTTCACTGATGCAGATTGGGCAGGGAGTCCATCAGATCTGAAGAGCACATCAGGAGGGATTTTCAACCGTGGGTCAGCGACAATTTCTTGGTATAGCAGGAAACAGAGGTCGGTTGCACTTAGCTTGGCAAAGGCAGAATACATGGCTGCAAGTAAGTTAGCATGTGAGGCCATCTGTATGCAGAAAATTCTAGTTGGTTTGTTTGATCAGAGGATGGATCCAACTGTGAACTATTTTGATAATCAGAGTTGTATCAAACTATTTGAGAATCCAGTATTTCATGATAGGTCCAAGCACATCGACATTTGGTATCATCATCTTAGAGACTGTGTAGCGAGGAGGATCATGTTGTTGTAATATATTTCGAGAGAGGAGCAAGATGCTAACATTTTGACAAAGGCATTGTCAAAGTGTAAATTCGAGTTCCATAGAGACAGGATCGGGGTGGTAGATAATCCCTTTATTGTTGAGAGGGAGTGTTGAAATATGGCAACAATAGTATTCCAATTTAATTTGTCCTTGAATTAAATTGTGAATTAAAATCGAATTTTGTCTTAACAACTACTTGGAAATAATTAATTAATTTATTTTAAATTAATTAGTTGGAGAAATTCAAGTTAGAAGTATTTCTGAAGTCATGCAAGAGTTATCCCTTAAATTAAGGAGATAGGATTGAGTTATATTTGAGTTGTAATTAGTTAACTCAGTTTTTAAGTCCAGTTAAATTAGTTCCAAACTATTTGAGGAACTAATAGTGATTTAACAGTGAGTTGATGCATTAATGCACTCAACTAGTGCTACTCTAGTTAATTGAAGATTCCATCATCAGAAAATCATGCATGTCTATTTTGAGAAATACCTAGTTGAGAAAAATGTTCAAGGACAGTACTATCATTTGCATGTGTTTTCTCATGGAGAAAAATCGTGCATACAGTCAAGGATTTATCCTTGAGGATTGCGCAGTTTTGAAGGATTTGTTTTCCACTTAGTAAGAGGCAAATCATCCACAAGGAACATTACAAAGATATAGGAGCTTGGAGGGCAGAGAGGAAGGCTGGAGAGAAGCCAAGATTGCCTATGAGCATCTATGAGGATTGTACTGAGAGCTGGCTAGCTATGATAGTTAAGGATTTGTATAATTCCTATGTATTTCCATCATGTATGATAATACAATAGTGTGGGGTTTTTAGTTGAGGCTTTCCCCAAAGTATTTTCATGTGTATTGTGCCATTGGTTATCCTTCTTCTGGTTATATTGTTCAGCTCGATCTTTAAGCTTTCACAAATTGATAGTAGAAGTAGGTTATAGTATTCTGCTTTCATTTATATTGCATTATTGGGTTAACCTATCACAGATTTTCTACACTAAATTAGAAATAAATTAAGGCCCATATGGCCATCCTTCAGCACATTAAACCTTTCTTTTTGCATTATATAATGTATTTTAAACTTTAATATTTTCACTAGGAAGGTTTATGGATAATTGCATATTTGTGCCCAATATTATTTATTTTTGTGGAATATTGTGAGAATATTGGGTAGATTTTGAAGATTTGGAGGAAGCGATAATTTAGAGACTTGTTCCCTACTACAAGAGGATCAATATTAAATAATAAATCAAGAACATATTATGAAATAATTGCACAGATTCTCGAGCTCCAACGATTGATAAAATCTAGGAATGTGTTCCTTGTTATTTAGTGCAGATTCCTAATATTGGGAGACAGATCCACTAATTAAGGGATTTTGGTGGGGAAATATTCCTCCTTTCATGGGGAATGCTTCTTAATCATTTTGTATAAGTGCCGAGTCAAATTTTCCTCTAGGGGTTGCTTTTTCTTAGTCTTCTTGTGGAGAGAACTCATATTTTTGTAGCTCCATTGTCGTTTCTTGCAGGGATGTAATTGTATTAATGGAAATAATGAAGATTGGTGCCATGTTCAGCTTCTAAATCTTGGTCTCCTTCATATGAATCTGAGTTTCCTTGGTCTTGGCCATCCCAGGAGCCTTAGAGCCCTTTTGTATCATTTACGTTTCTTCCTTTCACTTCTTATTCACATGCATCTCTTGTTCTTGTTTTTTCTATTTCTGCATTTAGTATTGATGATTTTTTGTTGTAGGATTGGGTTAAATGATTGAATTAAGTTCTTTTGCAGGATCAAAATCATCATTTAATCCTTGTAACAAATTTGGAAGGTCATAGTAATCATTGATATGCTTGGATTAGTTTGTTTATTCCCAAATCTAGATTTCTGGAAGTCCCTTGTGGTAAATAATAATAAATCTCTGCTATTTTTTAGAGCATGCTAACAAGATTTAATCAAGTTGATTCCACTTGCATTAGATTAAAAAAACATTCTTTTTAATAACAAAAATTACCCCATTTCATTTGCACTTGATTAGGTTAGGCATTTGATAGATTTACTAGCTTAGTAGTTCTCGAATTTCTAAATTTTAGGCTAGTAATTTTATGCTATTTTTTAGCATTGCTTAACAGAGGTATTTTTGAGTGATTATATTTGGAATGGAAATCTAGGACATCCTATTCAATAAAAAAATTTGTCCGATCCAATTTGGATTTGATTTGCTTGGTCATTCGGTGAATTATAGTTTCCTGTAGTAAATGTGTTGTTCCCTGTAGTACTCTTCCAACGTGTATGTATTTGCCCATATTTGCTCAAAAATATTGGTTTTGGTCCTTAGGGTTGAATCATGACCCCTAGGCTCTAAATCAATGATTAGGGAAGACTAAAGACCACTTAGTACTTGTCTGTTTACCCATGCAAAACATTTCAACGATTTGGGCTAACGGACAGATTTATGAAATAGATAATACAATGATGATTGCCACATCCAATGAACTCTGTTAATGGACCTAAACTCTTTGAAATGTAATGGTTGAAATTTAGTTCATGATCTTTACTTTATTCAATTAGAATGTGTTTCTTTCCTTGTACTTTCTTTCGTGCAATAGGTTAAAGTTTCCATTGCAAGCATTTCATTTTCTGCAATTAGTTTAGGATTTGATTTCATTACATGCACTCCATTACATCATGAAAATGAAGGAATGACACATTGTGTGCTGCATATATAGTACCGATACCTCTTAAGTTTGTACAAACCCCGAGTTGATAATTAAAGTTGGTAGCCTTGGGAGTTGCAACATTCTTGGTTCATTATCGAGGTTCATCACTTTTTGGCGCCGTTGCCGGGGAGGTGTCAAAGTATGCATTATTTTCTTCCCTAGTTCATTCATTTCTTTTACTTTCTGCATAAACAAAAACATTGCATTAGGCATATTCATTTCAAAAACATAAAATTGCATTGCATTGGCATTCTTATTAAAAAAAATAAAAAATAAAAATACTTCTCCAACACCAATGCCCCCATCTGATCACGTGGTGTAGTAAGAGCCACACCACCATCCACTTTTTCAGGTAGAAGAAGAAGATATGGCATAGAAGATATAAGAAATGGATAGAGATTATGACAATGAAGAAAATCCTATTGGATTTCCCATTCAAGATACTGAGATCAGTGTGCATATGAAGAACATTTCTCCATATTTTCTTCCAAATTTCCATGGTATGAGGTCAGAGGATTCAGAAACCTTTCTCTTTGAATTTGAAATTGTTTGTAGATCTTATGGTTACTTATTAAACACTCAAAAATTGAGATTGTTTTTGGTGACATTGAAGGATAAAGCTTTTAAATGGTTCATGAGTTTAGGGACTAATTCAATAAGATCATGGAATGATATGAAAAATATATTTCTAGAAAAATATAAAGATCATGATCTTAAAGAAGAAATATTTAGAATGAATCAAAAAGAAGATGAGAGTCTTAAGGATCTAATAGAGAGGTTCATGTATAATGTTAAGAGGAAAAAATTACATAATTTAGGATCTGACACACTAAAAACCCTCTTACTTAGAGAAATTAGGGATGAATGGATTGATCTCCTTGATCTAATGAGTAAATGTGATGTATAAAAATTATCATTTGAAGAAATTTGTGAAACATGCAACACATATAAAGCGGAAGGGTAAGAGTAAGTCAATTAGTATCAATATTGGTAAGTTGATCTAAACTTGGAAACTTGTTTGATAACTTTAAAACAGAAATTCGTAGAAATATAAGTGAACAAGTAGAAATGTTAAGAATACAAAATGAGAAAAAAGATGTTGATATTTGTGTTTTCCATGCAGAATCATATGATGTTAAATATTGCCCCACATTACCAAGGTCGAAGGAAGTTTACCAAGAGGACAATGGAGCAATTCAATTTCCAATGCAACTATGTTATGTAGCTCCAAGAGGACCATGGGAGCCTGTTCAACCTGATATGATGTCAGAGCCTAATTCACAATTTCAAGATTATGAACATCCATCTCAAAGTAATTGGAACACACCTTTTCCTTGGCAACCTTGGCCATATCAACCCCAAAACCAATCTTGGCAACAAGGTTGGAAATGAACTTATTGGAGTCATCCACAATATCCTGAATGTTTTCCTCAATATCCTCCATACCCAACTCCATGTTATCCCTACCATTCACCTCCATGACAACCACAACCCAGCCACATACATCCCAAATATCCACTCCCTCTCAACTACTTGTACCACCATTTTTGAACCCACACAATGAAGTAGCTCAACCCACTTACAATGCTGAGATAAAACACTTCCAAAAATCTCCTCTTGATCTAAATGGTATTCATCTTAGCTCAGGAAGAGTATCACAAAAAAAATATTCTCTTGATATCATTGAAGGACAAGATGCAGAAAAGGAAGATTAAAATGAGAAGACCATTGAATCACGGGATGCACTTGACGAAGAGCAGACATCAAAATCATAGATTGGGAAAGTTCCCTCATGTTTACCATTAGATCCTCCATGTGTTCAAGAGAATAATCCGTTGGAAATAATACTGAGAGAGGGGGTGAATTAATATTATCAAATCAAACACTTTTCATTTTCATACTCAGATACATATACTCTACTTCAGTTATGGGAACCCGCGTATATATGCAAATGTGTCTAAAGCAACTAGTGTATATTAGTAAACTTATGATTCAGTTAATCAATTAGATGTTGATCTTTAATCAATGCATCAGAACTTCATTAATCATAAGAATAGTAAACAGGTGCAATAAAAATAGAACAGATCATCACACACATGAACACAAGATATAAGGTGTGTTAGCACTTGAAATTTCACCTAGGCTGAGATAGACAAATCTCAAGGCTACATCAAACCATTCAGCGTCGTAGATAGCCCTACGAGGCAGGAGAAGGCTCTCTCCGGTCAAACTCGGTGGATTTTTCAATAGGATGAGTTGACCAATTAGAAACATTGATATTAGGCTAGTAAACTGATAAGGAGGGTTGATTTAAAGTTTTTGGGGTTTTTGGTGGCAATTGGAGGGAGTGCAATTCAGGGTGCGGGGATTGAGCTCAGTTTTTGCAGGTGGGTCTTTGGGGCAAGGTAGGAGTTTGTGCTAATGCCTTTAGCTGAGATGAATGATCAAGGAAGAAAAAAGAGAAGCTAAAGAGGGCAAACAATGACTTTGAATCCTCTCTAGACAGTGGAAAACATAAACATTAAACAAATTTGAAAGCTGAGCATGGCAAGCATGAATTCAAACTTTATCACTTCATTTGTTTAATAAGCTGCAGTAAAGAAAGAGATGGAACACATAAACACACTTACAATTACAATAAGAGAACACACCATCAACACAAGATTCCACAAGAATCCCAATGATGTCTGCAAAACCCTGGTCTTCCTTTTCCTCAAATTGCAGAGATACAAGTAAAATATACAATAGGAGCTTCTCCCTCAAGAGTCCAACCATGAAAATGAGTAAGAGAAGGCATAATATAGAAGATCTAACTCCTTTCCCCACCTTTAGGGGTCGAGCTCAGCTTCCTAGGAGCTGTTTTAACTAATTCCAAATCAGCTTCCTAGGAGCTGTTTTAACTAATTCCAAACTAAGCACTAGATAATAGGCAGTCAAAACAACTTGCCTCTAAAACTTAGGAAACCTATCCATGCATTAAATATTTACCATTTACATCAAGGAAACTTCTAGAAGTGTTCAAGGAGAGTAAAAGTATCTAAGTGCCATGAAAATTACACAAAAATCCATCATTTACATGCCTCAAAAGTCAACCAAGGTGAAAACAGTGTTTTGCTGGCCGAACTGGTCAAAACAGGCAAATTTCCTTGACAGGTCACGCACATCACTCTGACTGGTCGCACACATTCACAGCGCTCTTTGAGGGCCTTCCCGGTGTCTAAATCAGGTACAAGATAGCTCGTTGGAAAGGTCTGCGAGTCTACTTTCCAACCCTACCGGAATTTTTGAATTTGGAGATGATTTGACCCCTCAAAAGTCATTTCTCCCAAGACAGCTTTCTGAAACTCAAAATAGGGGCAGAAAGTCAAAATTTGCATGCATTTTGAGCTTTTGGAAGCCCAAATCTCCATAAAATCTGAAACCCATCCATAGGCAAATGTATTTTTGCATGACAATTCCAAAAATGCAAAGTTTTCCCCGTTCTGAGTTGCCCCCATGTATGGTCGCGCGCAGGGTGAGACCAGTCAAATGGCCAAAACCTGTAAAATT
>APFE031263189.1:38536-52574 GCA_000404065.3 Pinus taeda | reverse complement strand
TCAAAGAGGCTTTGGCCAAAATTTGGAGTGGATCGGGCGTTTTCCCTCGTTTTTGTGTTTTGGCCAACCGTCCTTGGAGCACCTTCGTTCTCGCCGGTATTTTTGACATTTCTTTAAAACTATGACACCTGTGAAAAAAATGAATGATTTTTTTCTTCTTTGGCATGTTGTGGACAAAAACCTCTCTTAGTTTCCCAAAATTAATCTTTGATTTCTCTGGAACATTATTTGAGTGCGACTTGTCCCGATGTGTGAAACAAGGAATTTTGTCGAAATGGAGCGAAATGAAGGGGATAAGGGGCTTCTAAATTTTTGGGGAAATTTTTGGGAGTAGGGAGGGGTGTTAGGAAGCAGGGGAAAGTGGAAACTCAGAGGTTGATTGAGGGGAAGGGGTCCAAAAGGGCAAAACACAGGCCCAACCTAGAAAATTGCCAGGTTGTAGCAAGAAACTAGGGTTTGTGCAAAAATGACGATTTTGGGGGATCTGATTGATGGGGAGTGTTTGATAAGGTACATTAAGGATAGGGGAAGGTGTATGAACATCAGGAAACAAGTTTTGCCATTGATTTTACCGTCTAAGAGAAATTGCCTTCAAAACCCTAGGAGAGGGAAATGAACTTGCCAAGGCACAACTGAAGCATGAACAAGGTGTAAAATGACTCATTAGAAACTGACATGATAATGACAACCCCATAAATGATGATAGACTCATCTGAATGATGACATGGACCGACATTTGGACAACTTTAGAAGGAGTGAAAACAAACCCTAGACCTAATGCCTAGTGACCAAATTTTGCTTGAAAACTCTTTGAAAACACAAAATTTGACCATAACACTCTGAAACCACTTTGTAAGAGCATATTTGATCACTGGAGGAAGGCTGGAAAGACTGACACTAACAAGGTGGAAACCCAATGTGGGTGAAAACCACCTACTGCAATTTTTCTTTATCTTCTTTTAATAAGAAACTTCTTTTTACAATATTCCTGTACTGGTGCAGTCTTATACCAGTACGCAGGCTTCTACCCGCAGAAGGCTACAAACTTCTCTTGTTCTCTAGCTTCTCCTGGAAGGGAGCTACAACCCCCTTAGCTTTTGTACTAGATGATGTACTAGTATGTAGGTGTTGACCTACAAAAGGCTACAACCTTCTCTGTTCTTCCAGGGACCACGTTTCAAAGATTTTCAGACTGGATCCATCAATAACATCAATCAAACATCAAATGAATCTATATCAACCAATCTCCTTTGCACCAAACAAAACTGAATCAAACAATCACTTCTTTGACTCTTGTAACCAAAATACAGTAACAGTACCCAGACACCATCTTGAACCGAGAATACTGCAACAATAAACAAAAGTAGCTAAAACATATTTTATGAGAAGTACGCTACTTCAAGATGAAGAACCTGCATGCATACGCTTTTGTATTAAGGCAAACCAGTGTATATGCCCTTTTGAATTACTGAAACAACGTGTATACGCGCCTTTGCTGTGCCGAACCTGCGTATAGATCTATAAAGGACAATTTTCCCTTTTCAAATATTCAGACATCAGTTATACCCAGATTATCAGATTTATAGATCATGTCATGCTCCAAGTGTAACAGATCAAAATCACACAAAGATACTACTATTCAAGCCTTAGATCTCGACTCATCAATAGAACTTATCCTTCTTCTAGCACTCAGGTTCCTCCTTGGTTTAGATCCAGCTATGCACCATAACCCAATGACCAGTATTCTAGATCTTGCTCTCATAAGATATTCAATACTTGAGTGAATGCCTTTTCCTAATGATCTCCTTCTCCTTTTATAATCTTAGTCCTTACTCAATACCATGGTCCAAAACCACTTAGAACCAATACCTGGGTCCAAATACCCGGGTTCAACACTTCAGACGAGATACCATGGTCCAAAACCATAGGTCCACATATCAAGGACCAAATACCATGGACTAAAAATAAGTTTTCCCACATATACGTGCTTTTCCGTGCATGAAAGTGCATGCATACACATACACGACTTTTGATTGGCGATCTCGCGTGTATATGCGACTTGGTTAAGTGGAAACTGCGTATATCTCTTTTTCTTTTATTCTGAGAGCCTGAACTGTGATTTGTGATCTGAGTGAGTTGCCATCAAGGACAACACCTGTGTCATAGTGCCAAACCTGTGTCATAATGCCAACATAATCTGCAAAAAGAGGAATATTTGAATTTCATGGAAGAAGAAGACATCTGAGATGATCCAAATCAGCAAGTGGACCAAGGAAATCACAACTATATTGAAATATGGTTCCAGACAGTCATTAAATTGCAACAACACTCTCTTCTTCATCTATGCTTGATATTGTCAAAGTCAAAGCAATTGGTGTCTGAAATCCAGGTACATGTCAAAGCATATATTTCAAGCCTATACATCACTTTCTCTGTCATCTTGATGGGCACATGGCTTCATTAGAAGTATTCCTACACTTGAACATGATTTTGTTTTTTTAAGTAGAGTAGGAAAGGAAAAGAAATAAAAAATTAAAAATAAGATAAAAAATAAAATTTGAGGTGAAAACCTCTTTTGAGGCACTTGAGATTGGCTCATTGATTGAAAACCCCCATGAGGCGGTCAATGGGTTGGAAAAAAGAGAAAAAATGAGAAAAAGAAAAACCCTTTCCTTACTCAGTAGCAACAACATCTTATTGTGAACCCCCCTCAACCCTCGCAAGGGGGAAATGATGGTTCACGTCATCCTTTCACCGGTGAAGGATCATTGAATGTTTGCACCTTTGAAATGGTTGATCTTCAAATGTGAGCCAAAAATTATGAAGCTCCAGTCACCTATTTTCATGATGCTGCCTTGAGTTCAAACCCACCACCGCCCAACGATATTCATATTGAAAGGCCAGTTGTTGATCTTGTAATTCACCCCCCAAAAGGGGCACTTCATTGCACAACACATAATACATCTACACATGGTGCCCAGAACTACAATATTGTAGAAGACTTGTCGCAAGCACCATCAGCTATGTCTGCACTCGAAGTATTGCAAACTTGTCCAACACAAAGGAAATATTTTCTTTTGGATATTGGTGTGGTTGGCCCTTAGGATTCCATGCTATCAATATTTGGCATGGATAAATTTAAACCTCCCCTTTCCCACCAACTTGCATTTCAGGTGCAAATTTTTTGAAAGGACAAGGTGTACATAGAACTCTCATTGATGAAGGCGCTTCAACCTACATCATGTCTACTTCATGTCGGCTCGCCTTGGGTTATCCAACCCTCTCTCTGCCATTGAATTTCCTTAAAGCATTCGATGGCCATACGTTCATCCGAAAAGGTTATCTTTCTGACTACCCAATCACTTTGAGTGGGAAAATGGTAACGGTGGACATTGAAGTCGTGGATCGAAAACTTGACTATAATCTACTTTTGGGCCATAATTGGACTTATGCCATGCTTGCCATATGTTACAGATCCATTTGGGCACATCACTCCCATCATCTAGATTAGTGTTTTAGGGCTCATCAAACCCTAATTTCAGTTGCTACATGCCCTAAACAATTCACCCTTTTGAATGCCTCCTTCCCAGACAGTTTCATGACTTGAAGGCATCCTGAAATGACCTCTAAAGGGACCAGCGTAGGTAGGCCCATGTAAGGGTGCACTGCAGAGCAGTTGAGTCCATGCCAAGGTGCTCTTCAAAGCACTTAGGCCCTCTTTCACCTGCGTTGGGTGAGATTGAGCGAAATTCACATAGGGTTTGGGGAATATTCTTATCTCTTGGAATCATCTAGAAGTTTCCCTCACTTATCAACTCCTATGAGCTCGAAAATGGATGAGGAATGGGTTAAGATGCATCCTATCCTCTCATCCCTTCCTCCATGGAACTAATTCTAAGTATGGAAGGCCATTCAATACCTCCATTTATGACATAACCTCCTTCATCTTCCTATAAATTGAGCACTCATCTAAGTGATCAAGGGCTGGACTATGTTGAATTGTAAGGAGATAATGTTTCTATGAGAATTAACTTTGAGAGAAGTATTGTTATGCTACAATTTTCTCATGATTTTGATGTGATGTGGATGGGATCCAAGCTGGAGGAGTGACTCCAAATAAGACTTGATGGTTGTAATTCCTTCTTCTATTCAATAAAGTATTTGAAACTTTTTCCCATATGACTATATTGTTATATGATGCTTATATGTGTGAATGTATCTGGTTCCATTTACTTGTATTCAATAGATATTTTGCTTTGATCGGTTCTTTGTCTTATGTTGATGTTTACAGGTACTTGTCAAGCGTGTTAAGTACGGGAAGGAGCGATAGGATTGATACAAAGGAGACAAGAGGAAAGCGGAACTACAAGTAGGTATTCTCATCTTCTTTTTCTTATCTATTGCTTATAAGAAAAGGCTAAAGTGCTTTAAACTGTTGTTCTAGATATGGCTACTTATCTAGGGAGTTAATATTTATACGTAGATACCAAATTCTCCAAAACAAATTGGCGAATCCATTGGGGAAAAATCATCCTATCTAGTAGCCTATCCACTTCCTAGGACACTCTTGTAGGCCCTACTTGTGTTCATTGATTGTATTTCAACTCTTTTGCATTGAATTTTGGTCAAAAAATGTGTAAAATTGCCTCTTGAAATGGCTCACTGTCATCAGCGTAGGTTTGTGAGGGACACAATGCATTAAAGAGCACCCTTGGCTTAGCGATAGTGCTCTGAAGTGCACTGTCTCACATTCAGGGCTGCGCTGATCCTCCTAGGGTCAGTTTCCCACCTTTGGATTGAGTTTTTTTGCTAAATTTACTCTGTTTGATTGCTTTCTAATTGATCAATGAATGTCATATCTCAGAAAACAATTTTTTATCTCCTTTGCTAGCCCTACTTTGACTTGGTTGATTAATGTTTCTTAAATGTTTTCTTTGCCATTATCAATCCATAGTCAAAGTTAGATTATAGTCGATTAATCTTTGTTCAAAATAAAGTGTCGTAAAAGTCTTGTTTTCTTTCGAAAAAGAACTATCGTAAAGTCTTCGTTCTTGTTAAAGATTGATTGATTGTATGTGCATTAGTTTCATTTTGTTCATATTCACATTAAGGAAATCGAAAAGAAATACATGCATTTTGCATTGAAAAGCTTGTGTGTGCTCATAGGAATAGTTTAGGGAAATTGCATTAGATTGTGCTCTTTGCTCTTTGATCGAAAGAAATCTGATTTCTCTATCCCTATTAGTTAAGGCTTTCATTGTTCAAATTGAATGAGAAGAGTGCTTATCATATTAGTTTCATTTTAGGAATTGCAAACATACATCACGTGGTGAACCTTGAAAGGCAAATTATAAATAAAATCAACTTAAAATTTATCTGAATTAACCTAATGGAGCATTGTCATTTAACGAAAAGCATTTAGTGGTTCTAGGCTAGAGACGTGTTCCGATGTCGTAAAACAAAGCAGCTATTGCTAACTTGTGTTTGGTCAATTTAGTGTCCTAAATTGCTCTACATAAATTATCAATCCGGGTATCATAAACTGATGAAGTGTAGTGCACTGTTTGTGCTAGCTAACCCTTCTTACTTCATTGTTTTTATGTTTTATGTTGTTTTGGGGGTTTTTGGTCTTTTAATTCCTAATGATTTACAATGTAAATTATCAAAACTAAATCTAACTTTCTTAAAGACTGCTCAAAATCTAAAAATGAAAACAAATCTAAGAAAGAAATGAAAACAACGCTAAGAAATATATGGAAACAAATCTAAGAAAGAAATGAAAACAAAGTTTCTATTCTTATTTTACCATTATTTCCAAATCATGAATTAAAACTGAAAGTGAAATTTGCAATTGATGTCTAACTAATTACAGAAATAAAACTAAATGAAATACTTGGTTACTCTGCCTCTCAATTCTGGGAGAAAGTCTCCTTGGGATGACATTTAAGTGATTTTGTACTTCATTAATCTAAGAGAAAGAAAATACAAAGATGCAGAAATAACTCATTGCATAGATGAAATGTTCAACCACTTAGTTAAGGATGAGTTATCAACTTGAAGGGTTTTCCATAAACATTCATTAACACCATGAGTTAGTGTTTTAAACTAAAAAATGAAATGGCAATGACAGTAAATGACACTGATTAGTTTAATTGAGAATTTAAACTAGCAAAAAAGTGAATGAAGTAAACTATCCAACAATGTATCCTTATCATTCTTCAATCCTACTCTCATCGTAAAACAAGGTTAGTTTTTAATTGAAGAAACAAGATTACACTATTGAGTTCTATCTTCTAAAATAATGATAAGAACTAAAAAGAAATCAAGCTAATGGAAACTGTTCTAAATTATAAACACTGTTAGTAAGAAAATGATAGAAATTGCATTATAAACACTATTAGTAAGAAAATGATTATAAACACTGTTTTAGAAAGAAAATAGTGAATTTACTGTTAACAAGAAGAAGAAAAATAAATAAAATGAAACCTTCTTCAATGCAGGGGCCCTCTGCAACTGATTAGGCTACGCTTGCTCAATCAACTCCAAGAAAACTCCTTCAGATGTTCATAAAAACATGCGGTCTTATCATATTAAAACTGGGACACAAAACACCCAAAAATTACAGAGTCTAGAACTCCGATTTCATATTAAAACTATTACTAACTTCTTCGGTCCCTTACATAGGTATTTATAAGAAAAATCATATAATTGTTTGTGGAGAAAAGCATGCTACAACCAAACACGTAGAAGATAGATATGCGGAATTTCTTCCTCGGCTGCTGGAGAAATAAATCCAAGACATGGTGGCTATTGGATTCTTTTGTACAGGTGGCTATTGGAGTCCATACGTATAGGTAGTTGCTCTGGATAACGCTTCCCATCACTGTGAAACACATTAATTAGCCACGAAACAAAGTCCTGTTACCCTCGGTCTCTTTGTGTTTGACTTATCCATTGATCGTAGTCTTATGCCATCTTCTTTGTCGACCTGGGCTGAATGAATAGGACAGGGTCCATGTCATGATGATTTCAAAGCTGCCCATGTGGCTAGTTTCTCCTTCTGACACCTAGAACCTGTTAGAGCATGGAGGTAGCTGCAGAACAACCGGTTAGCTGCAAAATAGGTTGCATTTCGTAGCTAATATACACAAATTTATTCAAACAAAAAAACATAAAAAGCATAACATGTAAATCACTAAATGTCCTCAAGACAATATATACTAGTTATTAGTGATGAGAATGCATCTTTCTTATGGAAAAGCATAAAAAAGGAATGAGAAGAGTTGCTAGGGAAAGAGTAATTTTGAGGCTCAACATACCCCCACTGCAAAATCATTGCATTTCCCCATGTAATTTTAAAAAATGTGAACTTCTTTCTCGTATTGCATCTGTTCTGACACTTCTGCCAGCACATCCAACTTCCTTTTCTTACTTCTTCTTACACTGACTGCCATCCTGGGCTTCTTCATAAGAAGTATGTATTTGAGGTTGATAAGTGTTCTGCTTAAATTCCTATTTTTCCTCTTCAGCTTCCTATTTTTCTTGTACCATAATCCTAGGTGCAGCATTGTGTTGTCATGAATGGCTTTATCTAGATTGTTCTATTCCCTCAAGGTTTCATTTTCTTTTTGAATATCCCTATTCAAAATCTCTAACTCAAAGATTTCTTGTTTGAGAGAGCTAGTTAGAGGTTCTTGTGGATTGACAGGCTGCTCTAGGTTGGTTGGGGATCCTGGATCCATTGAGGTATCCTTCCTCTCTAATGACTCTATGTAGTCATAGACTTGTTGCTGTACTAGATCTATGCTAGGAGAAGCTCTGCTTAGGTTGTCTTCAAAATTCTTTGGAGGAGAGTTTTGTGGACTATGTTCAAGTGGAATACTGCCAGGAGATTGAACTGGGGTTTTTTCCTCTAAGTTTATGAACTGGGCTCCTTTTGATGTTACCTTCCTCACCTTACGTCAGAGTCTAGAGCTCCTTCTCAGGTTTTGGAAGCTTATGGTTTCTTCTCTTGTATCCTTCTTCCTCTTCCCTATCTCCTTCTTTTTCTTGATTTTCTCCCTAATCTTGATCAATCTTTCGGAGAGCAACTGTTCATATTCTTGTGGTGATGAAGGTTCAGGAATGTCTTCATTGATTTCTTCAGTTCTCTCTTTCATTTTTCCTTTCTGTTTAGTCTGCTTTCTAACCTTTGGTTTAGAAGTTGTCTCTGCATTATTCTTTTGTGAGGAGGTTCTAGATTTGTTTTAAATCTTAATTCTGATCTTTCTCCTCCTACTTTTCTTAACATGACTCTCCTCAGGTGACTCTGGAGCATTCTGGAAAAAATTTCTTACCAAGAAATCTTCCCAGGTATCCCCTATACTTTTCAAATGGAATTCAACTAGTATTTTCACTAATCCATGATGATACATAGCTGTTTCTATGGATTCAATTTTCTTTTGGAAATTTGTAGCCATCCTTCTTAGATTGTTTAGAAGGAAGAAGGGAAGGTTGATGGTTCCATTTTCTAAGAAATTCATTAATAAGCATATATGGTAAACATACATAAACCCAAATCTTCCTTCACATGTAATGAATTTGTGCAATATCAACAACATATTACCCCATTTGTTCTTGAGTGTTGAAATAGGAATTCCCTTCCTAAATACTGTAACATCTATACCTGGGTTTCTAAGGATCACTTTCCAAGATTCACCATGAAATTCCTTGTTTTTAAACCATCTTTCTCCTTGTTTCGACAGCTTTGTTGCTTCTGCTATGAAGGATTCTGTGACTGCAAATTTAATATGTCCTATCTCCACTTTTGTGTCATCAAATGACCTTGCAAAAGACTTGGTAATTTCCTTGTGGTAGCCATCAAATTTCTCAATAAAATTTAACCATCCGGCCTTTTGTAGCATCCCTTGAAGCTGTAGATACCCCTCCATATACTTTACCCCTACGGGCTCTGTCCTTTGGAACCTTTACCTTTCGCTTGCTATTTTTTTTGATGTTGATCCACAGGTACCTTGAGCATGGTTGGTCTTCAATTTTTTTTTTTTTTTTTTTAATTCCTTTGCATACAAGATTTTATTATGAGTTGTACACTTGTGCTTGAATTCATAAACAAATTGTAGCTACATAATCAGATTAGCTGCAGAACAGAATCAACTGTAGAACGTGAAAAAGAAAGTGAAATATTGCTTATGGATCATGGATGAAATGGAAGTGGCTATGTAAGTGAAAAGAAATGAGATGTAAGACAAGATGATAAATGAAATGAAAAATGGAATGAAATCTGTACAAGGAAAAATTGAAAAATTTATTGATGAAATATGACAATGAGATGAAGTGAAACTGCAAAAATAAAACAGAGTGAGGTGCGATGAATGATGAATTTGCAGAATCTAAACTGCAGAGTGACTGTAGCTTTTTGTCACTACTTATTACAGAAAGAAAATGGAAAATATAGAGTGTCATAAACCTCTGATTTTCACCCTGTATTTTCTGTATAAGTATGCCAATCAATGATTGGTTTTCAACCTTATAGCATTTTTTTTATTTGTTATTTTTTAAGGAAAAATAAAGACTAATTTAGTGGAGAAGAAGAATTCTTCTTCACTAGCTTCATTTCAGAATTGTCTTGGAAAATCTTAATGAACTCCTCTTTTGAAATTGGTTTCTGATATATCTTTAATCTATGACCATTCACAAGAAGAGAAGTTTTACTTTCATCTATTGGTCTTATCCTCACTGCTCCATTACTAAAGACTTTTCAATCTCATATGGCCCAAGCCAATAAGTTTGAAACTTCCCTTCAAAATCCTTAAACTTTGAATCAGACAATAGCGCCCAATCTCCCACTTGAAACCTCTTATACTTGATATATTTGTCATGCCATTTAGTCCTCTGTTGTTGGACAATACTAGTCCTTTGAACCGCCTCTTGCCTAATTTCATCAAGTTCATTTAATTGCTCTAGCCTATGCTTTCATGCCTCTGATAAATCTAGTCCCAGTTGGACTGCCATCTTGAAAGTTCTGATTTGGAACTCTATAGGGAACATGACTTGTTTCCCATAAACAAGTTCATAGGGTGTAAGTCCCATTGTGTTCCTCCATGTAGTTCTATAGGCCTATAAGGCTTCAGGAAACCTTTCCACCCAATCTCTTCTATGTACATGCACAGTCTTGGTGAGGATTCCTTCAATCACTTTATTGTAGATTCCACTTGACCATTTGCTTGAGGATAATGAGGAGTAGATTTCCTATGTTTGATCTTGTATTATTCCACAAGCCCTTCCACCATGTTAGATGTAAATTGAGATCCCTGATCTGTCACAATTTCTCTTGGAACACCAGAACGAGTAAAGATGTCCTCAAAAAGAAAATTCACTACAGATTTTTCATTAGCAAAAGGTAATGCTTTAGCTTCTATCCATTTAGTGACATAATCAGTGCATACCAATATATACTTATTCTGCTTAAATGGAAGATTAATTGGCCCAACAAAATCTAAGGCCCACTTTTCAAAAGGTTCGATGAGTACCTGAATTTGTAATGGCATTTCATTTGAGGGAGCAGGTTTCCCTACCCTTTGGCAGCTGTCACATCTCCTGACATATTATTTAGCATCTTTGAAGATGGATGACCAATAATATCCTAAATAAAGGATTTTATAGGTTGTCCTCTTGTCAGCAAAGTGTCGACCACATGGCTCATCATGGCATGCCTTAAGAATGTCAAGCATTTCATCTTCCCTGACACACCTTCTGATCATAAGATCTGGGCCTGTTTTATACAATTCGTTAGTGATCCATGAATATCTTACACTTACCTGAATAATTTTTCTTTTCTCTCTAAGAAACAAATGTGAAGGCAACTAACCTGTGACTAAATAGTTAGCAATATCTGCAAACCAAGGAGTTTGAGTAGTTACTGCAAAAATATATTCATCAGGAAACTTATTTTCAACCAGAGAATCTTATTTGATATTCTGAATCTTGGACAAGAAATCAGCAACTGTGTTTTTGTTTTCCAAGTCTATCTAGCACAATAATGTTGAATTCTTGCAAAAGTAAAAGCCATCTTGTAACTCTGCCATTAGTAATAGGTTTATTCATTAAATATCTAATTACAGAGTGATCTGTATGAACAAAGGTTTCATATCCTATTATATAGTGTCTGAACTTGTTAATTGCATGAACAACAACTAAAAATTCCTTTTCTGTCACAATATAATTTAACTCAGTGGGAGTCAAATTCTTACTTGTATAGTAAATGGCATAAGGAATCAGATCTTTTTGTCCCAATACAGCTCCCAGAGCTGTATCTGAAGCATCTGTTGAAATATGGAAAGGGAGTTTCCAATTTGGACTTCTTAAAATGGGTGCTTCAAAATTTTTTGTTTTTAAGGTTTCAAATGCCAACTGGAAATCAGAATTCCAATTGAATTCACAATCTTTGGTAAGCAATTTGAAGAGTGGGGATGCTATTTTAGCGAAATTTTCTATAAACCTTCTATAGTATCCTGTAAATCCTAGAAAAATTCTAACATCCTTTTGGCAATTTGGAATTGATAATATAGAGACGACTTCAACTTTAGATTTGTCAACTTTAATCCCATCTCCTAAAATGTGATGTCCTAAAACAATACCTTCTGTAAACATCATAAAACATTTTTCATGGCTTAGTGAAAGGTTTGCTTCTTTACATCTTTTAAGAACTTTTTCCAAAATTTCCAAAGCTTCTTCAAATGTATTCCCATAGACTGTAAAATAATTCATATATAACTCTACATAATCATGTATTAGATCAGAAAAAATCCCTATCACTGCTCATTGGAATGTTGCAGGTGCATTACATAACCCAAAAGGAAGTACTCGGTAGGCATATGTTCCCATGGACAAGTAAATGTGGTTTTATCCCGATCTTCAGGTGCTACCTGAATTTGATTATAACCACTAAAACCATCCAAGAATGAGAAATACTTCTTACCTGCTAATGTATCTAACACTTGATCTATAAAAGACAAAGGAAAATGATCTTTAAGGGTTGCTTTATTCAGTTCTCGATAATCAATGCACACCCTCCATTTACCATTCTTTTTAGGCACAATTACCAAAGGAGAAACCCATTGGCTGTCTGAAATTGGGTAAATGAAGTTTAAATTCAACAGTTTTTGCAACTCTTCTTTCAAAGTTTCCCTAAGATTTGGGTTCATTCTTCTCTGAGGTTGTCGGTAGGTCTACAATTTTCCTCAATGTAGATGTGATGAATACAAGTCTTACAACTAATTCCTTTCATGTCAGTATATTCCCATGCGTATGCAGCAGAATGTTGTTGTAATGTATTGATTAGCTTTTCCTTTTGTAATTTCTCCAAGTTATTGTTTAAGTTCAATGTTCTCCCTGGAAAGATTTCAATTGTAGAGCTACCAAATTCTTCCATAGAATAAAGAGACATTTTCCTAGATGAAAAATATTCAACATTAGATTTTTCTTGAAATTGCTCATGGTCATATTCTGAAGATGATTCAAAATTTCCAATGTATTTAAAATTTGACTATCTTCACTAATATCTGAAATAGTAAAGAGAGGCTGAATATCATCTTCATCATCAATCCATTCTTTGTCATCTATTTCTGTGATTGCTTTTGCTGGAGGATATAGAGTAATTTTTTTTTGTTGAATTACCATCAGAAATATACATGTCACCAGTTCTACAGCTAATAAAAGCATCAGCTGTGGCCAGCCAAGGTCTTCCTAATATGAGTGTATGTCCTCCTAGATTGTTCTTGGGAGTTAAGATCATGAAATCAACATGATATTCCCAAGAATCTAAGGATACTGAAATACCTTCTAACACTCCATCTGGTTTGATTATTGATCTATCTGCTAATTGCGGTAATGTAGGTGTGTAAAGAAGATTTGGAAGCTTGAGCTGTTCCATGGTTTGTTTGCTCATGATGTTTATTGTTTCCCCTAAATCAATCAATGTATTTGGAATTTCAACTCCATTGATATGTGTTTTCACAATTGGACTTCCTGGATCTACATATTTTTGTATGGCAATTTTTCCCATCATTATATCTGCTATTTTTCCTACCAGGTGAATTCTTTTTGTTTCTTTTGCTTTTCTTCCTGGTTTCTTTATGCTCAACTCCCTTATTTTCTTAGCTAGAATTGGAATCTCTTTAATGGCTTGTAACAAAGGAATTTTGATACAGACATTCTTCAATTCATCTAGAAAATCATAATTGGGCAACATAATTTGCTTTTCTACTCCTCTATCAATTTGTAATCTTTTAGGAAAAGGAGGTGTAGAAGTAAATGATGGTTGATTAATGATAGGAGTTGTGTTCACTGATTCTTTTTGTTTTTGTTTTTCAATGTTTTAGTTTTGGAGAGATGTTCCCTCAAAACTTTTATTAACCTTTAGAGAATCTTCCTCAGAACTGTCTTGTTCCTGAATAACTACAGAAGGTCTTTCCTTTTCAAATATCCTACCAGATCTCAGTTGAACATCATTAAGATCTAGAGGAGTGATCGTATAAGTTGGAAATTATTGGGGTGTGGTAATGGTTGGGCAAGTAGCTGATTTGGTTTCTGTTGAAATGACAGTAAGAGTTGAGGACTTTGGTTTTGTTGTGGAAATGGTAATGAAAGTTGAGGGTTTTGATTTTGAAGTTGTGGCTGCTGATTTTGTTTTGGAATGTGTGGGGAAGGATAATTATGATATGATGGAGGATATTGAGAAAATCTCCCATAAGGATTTTGTACTCCTTGTGCCCACAGTTGAGATTGAGATTGAGGTTGAGGTTAACTTTGAGATTGAAATTGAGGTTGATGCCAAGGTTGCTGCCAAGAATTCTAATTTGGTGGGGGTTGAAGATACATTTGATTGTTAAATCCCTGATTTTGTGGTCCCTGCCAAGGTTTTCTAGAGACAAAGCAAAGAGGCTCTGCTGAATTTGAAACTGTTTCTTCTTGAAAAACAACCCTAAGACCTAGAATTGAAGGACAACCCTTGGTTTTATGATTCTCTGAGAAAATCATA
>APFE031263189.1:12949-32459 GCA_000404065.3 Pinus taeda | reverse complement strand
AGTCTTTCACTTGATCTCATAAAAGAACCTTCATTCCATCCACCTGATAGCCACGAGTAGTCTACTTAGGTGAATGTAATGAAGCTTGGGGGGCATGCACCTAGTGGTAAAGTTAAGTTTCCCTATAGGTTATGTGAAGGGAACCACCCCTTTCACCTTTTGTCCCTATCTGGACAAAGCCAAAAAAATGTTGGATAACTATCCTGCTTCACCGCAACGACTTCCATCTGGTTACAGGAGACTCTCCCTTTCATCATGCTGGGGGCATGTAAACCAATTTCAAGCATAGTTTTTCCTCATTTCAAGCTTGTGTAAAAATGAAACCAGTTTCAAGCAAAGTTTTTTCTCGTTCCAAGCTTGTGTAAAAATGAAACTAGTTCCAAGCACAATTTTTCATTTCAAGCTTGTGTAAACATGAAACTGAATCCAAGCATGGTTCCCTATGGTTCAAGCTTGTGTAAAAATGAACCCATCTCCATTTTAACCCTCGTGATTTCCATTTTATCAGCCTCTTCCATTAGATGAGCCTTGTTTTTTTCCTTCCATTGTCACTATCTGCTTGGACGATCATACACTTTCACTTGGTTGTTTTACCTTTTTTGAGGAATTGTTGTAATGAGTGGTCTTATTAGCTAGCCTCTTAACATAAATCAACATGTTTTGAGAAGTTCCAACATCACCAGAACCAGTTGCTACCCTAAACACCACTCCTTCCTCAAAATGGAGTCCTCTTTAAGCTCTTTTTAGACTCGAAATATGAAAAGATTGCTGAGCGCTTGTCCTTTTCAGCTTGTTAATGGATTGGAAACGACATCTACACAGTATAAGTTTAACCCTTTTCTAGACCGAGATAGATTATTTATGAAAAATGAATATGTTGATTGAACATGGTCAATAGGTTCTCTCTTGTATTGTTTTATGCTTTTTCAAACTTGAGAGACAAATCTTTGAAAAAGAACTTGTGGAGTTTTCTTTTTGTCCCTTTTCAAACTCTCTAAACATGAAAAGGATCGATTTGTCTTTGTTGTTAAACTCCTTGAAACATCAAATAGTGACAAACTTTTCAATCATGACAAGACCAAGTTTCACCTTCGCTAGACTCATTAAAAGATCACATAGTGATGAATTCACCCGAAGGGTGGAATTATACAAGAAGCATATGTTATCCTCCTCAATCTTGATTAAAAATAAAGAGGTACTGGTCAGTAATGACTGCGGAAAATGGAAAAAGGGGTAAACCACTTTATGGTAGCAGGTCGCTCTTAAACATGACACTTTCACTTCATCTCCGTGACTATTTGGGTTGGGTTATCTGATTGACAGTTATCATACTTATTGTATATCACACCATCCATCACTTTTATTTTGGGTCAATGTTGCCAATTAATTTAGACTATTTGGGTTGGGTTATCTGCTTGATGGTTATCATACCTATGGTCTATCACACCATCCATCACTTTGGTTTTGGGTCAATGCTGCCAATTGATTCAGTGTCGTCGATATGTTCAAGAGAAGTCAATTAGTTAAAAGTCATCTTTGCAATACCATAAACCTTCATTTTCATGACCGCCATCCCTGAACCTTGTGTCATCAGTCAAATTCCGTCTCCAAAATCATTACACTGGTTTTGTGTCGTTGATGTGGGATACATCAAGGCCCTCCTATGATGAGTCACTTCTTGTCAACGTCAGCTTATTATCCAAGAAGTTGACTTAGAAATACCCTTCCATTGAGGCTTGCATACATCAATGGCAAGTTTATCGCTTCCGGCGATAGGTTGACATCACTGGCCTTCGACTGAAAGACTTTGTATGGTGTTCGACATCAAAACATCTATTCACACCATGCAGAATGTACTGTAGTACCTTGAGGATCATTATCATCATTGGTGATTGCTCTCGCGTCTGTTAACGGCTTACATCATTGGCTGGTAACCAGACAGTGCCTTCCCATGTTCGACTTCAGATCACATATTCACATGGTTAGACTCATACTTGAGCGAACAAATGATATAGAAGACCTCAGATCTAGTTTCATCCATTTGGGCTGCGGTTTCAGGAAATGTTCCAAATCATTTGTACAATGGATTTACATTGATGGCCGTTGCGATCATGGGTCTATATCTGTAGATGAATGTCTATGTACTTGTAATGAAAGTTTACATGCTAAGCATGGGTATGCCTTCCCTCAACAATTCATGAGAAAAAATCAAAATATCATGATATTATGTATTGTAATCGACGCAGGTCACCAACCACTTCGGAACCTCCTTATCACATTGTAAAGCATATCACTCGACATTATTATTTTCGACTTCATGCTTTAGGGGGCAACTATTTTAGATCTATTTGGGCACATCACTCCCATCATCCAGATAAGTGTTTTAGGGCTCATCAAACCCTAATTTCAGTTGCTACATGCGCTAAACAAGTCACCCTTTTGAATGCCTCCTTCCCAGATAGTGTCATGACTTGAAGACATCCTGAAATGACCTCTAAAGGGACTAGCGCAGGTAGGCCCATGTAAGGGTGTGCTGCAGAGCAGTTGAGTCCATGCTAGGGTGCTTTGCAGAGAACTTAGGCTTTCTTTCACCTGTGCTAGGAAAGATTGAGTGAAATTCACATAGGTTTTGGGGAATATTCTTATCTCTTGGAGTCATCTAGAAGTTTTCCTCACTTATCAACTCCTATGAGCTCAAAAATGGATGAGGAATGAGTTAAGATGCATCCTATCCTCTCATCCCTTCCTCCATGGAACTAATTCTAAGTATGGAAGGCCATTCAATACCTCCATTTATGACATAACCTCCTTCATATTCCTATAAATTGAGCACTCATCTAAGTGATCAAGGGCTTGACTATGTTGAATTGTAAGGAGATAATATTTCTATGAGAATTGACTTTGAGACAAGTATTACTATGCTACAAGTTTGTCATGCTTTTGATGTGATGTGGATGGGATCCGAGCTGAAGGAGTGACTTCGAATCAGACATGATGGTTGTAATTCATTCTTCTATACAATAAAGTATTTGAACCTTTTTCCCATATGATTATATTATTATATGATGCTTATATGTGTGAATGTATCTAGTTCCATTTACTTGTATTTAATAGATCTTTTGCTTTGATCGGTTCTTTGTCTTCTGTTTATGTTTACAGGTACTTCTCAAGCATGTTAAGTATGGGAAGGAGCAATGGGATCAATACAAAGGAGACAAGAGGAAATAAGAACTACAAGTAGGTATTCTCATCTTCTTCATCTTATCTATTGCTTATAGGAAAAGGCTAAAGTGCTTTAAACTATTGTTCTAGTTATGGCTACTTATCTAGAGAATTAGTATTTATCCATAGATATCAAATTCTCCAAAACACCGTCATATCTATGGTTTTCCACAACATCCTATTTCCATTGGATGGAAGAATAGTCACGGTGGACCAATTGTCCTTCTGCACCTCAAATTACTCCCCACTGCCTAGTGACATTGTACCTTTAGTGGGTGGCACCCCTAACTCTTATGTCACTATTGGTACCGGTATTTTGAAGGGTTCTTCCTTGATGGGTTTATTTCCCCTCCTGCCACCCGCGGTTCTGAAAACGGTTTCTATGGTCTTCACTGTTCCTCATGACCCAACCCATCCCTGGATCCTCCGGACCCCTTTAGACATTGAATCTTATGGAGAACAAATGCTGCTGTCACCAGTCGAATTGGCCTATACAACCATTCAATATGCATTTGATTCTCATGTCACTTTGGTCATGGCCAATGGTAACATCTCCTCTCCTACAACTTCTCCCTCTAACGATCTCCTCAATCAAGTCCTACCTTCAAATGAAGCTATTCAAGAGATCATATGTTTAGAGGAGCGACCTTGGGAAAACTCTCACCATCGCGTTTCGAAATCTAATTCAAACATGACCCCTATACAAATCCTATCTTTTGAACCACCTGAGGTCATTCCCTCGATTTATACAACCATCCAAACTTTGGATTTGGAAGGGAACATGGGAAATATTGCAAAGACAATGCTCATTGATATCTCAGTCAAGACAGGCCTCGTGGAAAATATACATATTGGAGTCGATTGCAATCTTGAGGAAACTTCAAGCTTCACCTGCTTTTTCAAGGAATTTGGTGATGTATTCGCTTGGTCTTATGAGGAAATTCCTAGCATAGATCCATCTATCATCAAGCATGAGATCAAGTTTTATGACAATGTTAGGCCTGTCTGCTAAAGACTCTGACCAATCTGTTATAGACATTTTTGGGCACTTCAACCCCAATCATAAATGTCCATAACCTGAGGGCTCCTAAGTCCCTAAAAGTGTTGCTTCACTGCCTAAAGGAACAAGGTCCACTGATTACATCATCTCCCAGAAGTTCTCCACTGAAAACTGCTCATAAATGGTCAAAACTGGACCATACTGAAAGCTCAATGTAGAGGGTGCGATGCATATCACCTTCCCAGTGTATAAGGTGCGATGCATACTGATTTTCTCCTCTATAGGGTGCGATGGTCGGGAATGGACAAATGGCAGGGACAAAAATGCGAGGTGGAAGATCATGGAATCTTCCAGAAGCTTCCCCTCTGACACTTGCCTCTCCATTTTCGACCAGGGATGAGTAAGAGATCATCATTCTCTGGAAGCAGGAACTATCAGAGAGAGGACACTAATCTAGATCCCAGAAGATGACTCACCTCTCTGTAATCATCTATATACGGATCCCTCATCACAGAGATCCAGAGGCTGGAATTTTGTATCTTATAGAGAAGTGTTGTTGGTTTTCTGGTGTACATTCATAGTGTTGGGTGGTCTAAGCTTTGCCTGAGGTGAAGAAGGGCTTCCTAGCTGAAGGATGATGCTGGGTCAGAGCACATGGTTGTAATCCTCTTGCTACTTTTCATCTTAAGAAAGCTATTCTTGTTTCCTTCCATATTCTTATGTACTTGTTTATATATGCATTTATATGGTTAATACACATCTGATCCTGCATTATTTATGAATTTAGATCTTTGATTCTTCGATAGTAGTATGTTGTTGTGATTCCAGAGGTTCTCTTGAAGCTGGGCAGACAAAGAAGAAGCGGCGAAGCTCTATCAAGAAGGAGATGAAATCAAGCACAAGACTCAGGTTGGTCTTCTTGGTTCTCCTCTTGTCTATTTTCATAAAAGGAAACAATAGTAGACTTTGATTGTTTGTTTCTAAGATAGCCACCCATATTAGTGGGAATAGCAACATCTGAGTGGACATTATTCCCAGTAACAAGCCATTCAAGCAAAGTTGGAAGGACTCAGCGCAAAGATCTCCATGCCGACAACAATGTTTGTGTTGGGGGCATGTTGGGCATGGAATCGCCCACAAGGCATGTTTTGGGGCTTAAAGCCCATGTTTTGACCAAATCTTTTTGTAAAAGCTCTGCCAATTGTGGGTGCGGAGCACGAAATTATGATAGAGACATAGGGTTGCTCGCCCTCGCTTCGTAATGTAATGTCAGCTTAATAGAGCTACCCATGGTCCGTGAACGATGGGATTGTATAAATAGAGCGGGGCTGTAAGTGTAGAGAGAGGCATAAGAGGATGAGAAATCTAAGTGGTTGAGTAAAAGTGTAAAGTGTGTCTTTGGGTCGTAGACTAGCGGAAGGCTCTGTAGCTGAGTGCGCAGAGGCCTAGTAGTCAGCAGCTGAGTGTGCAGACCCCTGCAACGGAGTGCACAGGGTAGGTCGATTCTGTAACCATTAGAAGAATAAACAAAGAGAAGTTTACCATATTTCTGTGCATCTTTTCCTATTTTAATATATGATTGGGTATAATTTGCAAGTATACTATTTATTTGTTGCGCGAAATTATATGAATGTTTTATATAACTAATTATAATGTAAGACATCTAAGTACGTGAAGGTAGTTAACTGGGATAGGAAGATAAGATCGATCTTGGGTAATAGCGTAGAGTGCGACTCTAGCAGCATAGAAGCTCCATAATCCCTAGTTAGGGCTGCATGAGGGCAATGTATTAGGGCATGAGGAATGTGGAAGTGCATGAAGTGACCTCCGCATAGGGAGAAACAGTGGGGCCAGTCAAACCTCTTAGACATCTCAAGGGTGCGGAAACCTAATTCTAGCACCCTCCCATACTACTTTGAATGAGACCTCAGCACGCGCTCCGCGGACTGTTGCCGAAAGGGCCAATAGTACAGGGATTTGTTTGGCTACTTAACTCTGAACCCGAGTCAGGCCCCAACAAGCCAACAATAGGTGCAGAGCCAAGACGTTTGTGAGTTGTGGCATACGCGATTGGGCCACTTGCATCATGGGGCTTTGAGGATATTGCAACATATCTCTACCAGTCTTCCCAAAGGTATGCTTGAGCAAGTTGATACATGTAAGGGGTGTACTTTGGGAAAATACACCAAGTCTTCCTTTCATGACAAATACATTCCTGCGATGGTTATTTTTGAGTGAGTCTATTTAGATGTGTGTGCACCATCCTCGAGAGCATCCATGGCCAAACACATGTATTATTTTATATTTGTGGGGTACAGTGATACACCTCAAAACTATTAGTTGTACTTGTTGACTAGCAGGATGGCAGTGGTTCGCAGGCATGTCAATTTCAATGAGGAGAAGACCATGCGAGTTTCCCTTGAGAGGGAGCTTGAGATACATGTGGATGAGGAGATTTTATCGCAGCTGTGGGTTGAGTTACTAGTCCTCGAAGCCTTGGTTGGAACAAATGCTCTGGAAGCCATGAAAGGCTTGGATGGAGACCAATCTAATGATGGTGTTGTGACGTCCGACCATGAGGTGGATTCACTATTTGATGTGTTGAGGTTGATGGACTATGGAAGCCTTGGATGAGTTTTTGATTGATGTGTTCTATGAGATCCCACATTCATGCTCGGAATATGGCACAAGGGTGATTGGTTGTAGAGAGACTTGGCTCAACCAATCTATGGTCAGGTGGAATGTGGTAGTCACATCCCTAGTTGGTTCATTACATTCATTAATCAGAAATTAATTCCCTTGATTTTCATGTGTAAAATTACTGATGTATACATGGATTTTGATGGCTGATATGTCCATTGTATTTATGTTCATATTATGCTAGTTATATTTATATTTTGTGACAACAACTATGTATGGCTCTTAGCATATTTTTACTTGTATCTGAATGGATAATGTATCTATGATCTGTTAAATGATAAGGCATAAAACTACATGACAAAACAATGGTTCATGGCGATTCTCATATAAGTATGAGATCCCTACATTAATTCTATTGTATACACCTGTAAGTTACATGTTGATGATATGTTTGACCAAAATCTTGTTATGGCTAGTAGGGGGATGGTTATGGTTTTGTTCAGCTTATTTCTTTTGCATCCTTTTTTCCTTGTATTATTACCAATTTTAACTGATTATTTTATTCTAGGTAGTGTCTGGGAGCGTTACTCTAGCCTAAGTTGGTTAAAACAATAGTAGGACCCAGGGGCAAGCTGTCTAAATTGCTTGTTTGGTTCCTGTGGGTACTTAGACTAGTGTTGGATATCTGTGTGTTGTGATTTCGTCAATTCCACATCTGTAAGGTCACATAGGAGGTCAAATCCCATCATAGTAGCCTCTCATCACATGTTTACCCTGGTTGGCCAGTTACTTAGGTAGACGTGTGAGGAGGGTGTTACAGAGTGGTATCAAAGTGTGGTTTTGCTCTCCTTGGGTTGTGTGTTGGTCATGAATTCATGTCAGTTGCATATGTGTCTCTTGTGTTGTAATCCATGTGCTTGTTGCCCTTGCATAGTGTTGATCATGGTTGTAGTGATGTATCCATGTGAAGGTTGAAGGTCTTGTGAAGGAATATATGTTAATGTGTGTATGGTTGATTATGTAGTATTAGGCACATTAGTGTTCACATATTATTATGTGCACATGATGTGGTTGTTATTTCCATGCATCATGTCATGATTTGTGTAGTTTATATGGTCATGCATTCATGACTGGAATCTAGCTAGAATAATGAGGATATGGTTTGGTACTCATGTTTTATATGTTTATATGTAGTTGTTATGTTTCCGTGGTCTTGGTTATAGTTATGCATGAATAGGTCAAAAATGGCTTGTGAAGTCATTGCATGCAATTTAGGCCATCATGGTGCTATTGGTTGTTATGATGCTAAAGAGATGGGTGATATAGAGAAAGGGACACAAATCATCAAAGTGAAGTTATAGTATTGGACCTCGAGGCAAGAGCAGATTTCCATATAGATATTGTATGTTGGCATGCAGGTATGTAAGTTAAGGATTATTATATGCATTAGGGTTATATACATTAGGTTTATGAACATTAATTTTATGTTATGATTACATTCATGATAGGTGTTAGATGATTAGTGTGATTCTATGCACATGTGTTGGATAGTCATGAATGATAGTAACATGTGGTTGTATGCATTACTTTTGTTGTTTATGTTAGATAACTTGATGATTAGGTTATATGTTGTTGATTAGAGTGATATATAGATTCTTGTTGTTATATGATATTAACTTGATGATTAGGGTTACTTCATTGATATCTTGATGTTATAATTTGGATTGGTCATATGCGTGATGGTTATGTTCATTGCATTGAAGTTCTTGATGTTATATGTATTGTGCTAACCTAGTTTGACCTATGCAGATGGTTATGGTTGTGATACTCAGGTATGAGCTAACATATTTGTGATATGGTGTCGTACTAATCTATATTGATCATACATATGTGATTATTATGCATGAAGGATAGATAATGTGAACATGTGAGTTAGTTATTGTTATGGATATAATGATTTATGTTAATATATTGTGAAGTTGTATCGTGCTAACCTAGATTGGTTGTGAAGACGAGATTGCCTACCCTGAGATGCATTAAGGTATGAGCTTGCTTATGTCATCTACCTGGTGTTTGACTATTTGATTATGACATCTATTTGGTGTTTGAGTGTTTGGTGTCTAGCTAATTTATTTAACATGGTATGTTGCAAGTTGGTTGAATGTTTGATGAATTGCATAATATGATTATGTGTTCAAATGACCATGTTTTAAGATGATGGTACTAATACATGTGTTAAGACAGTTGATAGGAACTTGAGTGTAGTAGGTGATAGTTTTCATATTATCCCTAATGACTGTGAGTTGACTATGGATTATGACATGATAGTTAGTCTTGGTAAAGGTTGATTTCAAATTGATAGATATGATTGTCTTGATATTAATTTGGAACATGTATTTGACATGTGTGATCAGTTGCACGGTAACATTCTTGGAATTAGTATGAAAAGGTAATAATTGATGTGTTTACATAACTAACAGTTGGGTGATGTGATAGCGCATTATAAGCCCTGATTGCAACAAAGTAAAACTGGTAAAGGAAATGAATTGGGCAAGAATTCCTTTGGCTATGTTTGGAAACCCTAATTTCAAATGAATGAGTGCTTTGCATACAAGAAGTCTTCCTAACCATAATCTTCTTTGACATTCTGTGGATATGTGCTAGATTCATGAACATGTACTTGACAAGTATATTAGCTAGTCTCTAGTTACAGGTGGATCTGTAGAGATAATTGGAGTCCCTTCAGACATGGCATAAATGTGATCAGATACAAGGCAATGTGCTTGGCAAAACAAGATAAGGTAATTGGTGTATTGCTCTGTTATATATGAAATTACTGTTGTGTGTTTATTGTAGTATGATGTAGGGGATTGCATGACAAAGGAAATTGGCATGAAAGCTTGAAGAAGGCTCAGGTTGAGCATTCCTTGGGAACCATGGGGATCAAGTCATGGTGTTTGTTTTGAGTCTTATGATTTTGGTATTTTGTTATTTTATTACACTTGATTTGCAGTTTTTTTATGTCTAGTGCATGATCATGCCACTTTGTTGCGGATTCATGTTGTTATTGATTTTCATGGTCTTCTTCTTGTTTGTTTCTTGTCTTGCTTTTTATTTTTTGAGCCTTGGGAATTGTTTGGGGAAATAGGAAAGTTAATGGATCTCAAGGAGAGATGTGTGGTACCTGAAAGCTGATGTAAGGCTTGGATGAAGCTCGGTGCATGAGTAAGCATAGCTGAAGGTAAGACTATGACAGTCGGTTGCACTGGCTAGGTCCATTGTGGTAAATGGACGGTGGCAGTATAGTCATGAGAAAGGTAATGAGAAAAGGTAAAGTAAATGGATTTGACGCATAATATGCCTTGGCTATGTTGGGAACTATTGTTCTCAATGTTGCACATGTGTTGGATGAATAAATGAAGTTCCCTTAACATAGACCTTATGTTATCTGGTAATTATTTTATGATCACGACGATGCTAATGTCCATATATGTATACATGAATGTATGTATGTCGTTTTCTACAAGGTAATTATTTTTTTATGCTAATGATTATATATGTATGTATCTATGTATCTATGTCACTTTCCGACAGGGATTATCAGGGATCATTCTTGTGGAGCAATAATTGCCTACAAAAGTGAATGGCATGAAGAGGTTCCTGGTTTATGAGGAATCAAGTGGGAAGAGCAGTCATAAAAAATATATGAGGTTAGTATCATGTGGTTATGAGTTGATATTATGTGATTATACTATGTCTACATTATGGACAAGTTATACTGGGGGATACATCAACAAAATGAAAGCAATGTGGTCTGTGGCATGTTGGGAGAAGAATGGGTGAGACAATCGAAGAAAGGTTGCTTGGAAGAGACAATGTGGTTGGGATGTGTGGTACTATTGTTATGCATATGTTGTATATGTTCTACATGTTCCATTTGTGATGTTGTACACATGCAGTGTTGTGCATATATAACATGTGTACATGTTGTTTATGCGATGTTATATACAAGGTGTTAGTATAGATAATGTTGTATGAATGTTGCATATTCAGTGTTGGGTATAGATGGTGCTATGTACATGTTGGATATACGATGTTGTGTACATATTGTACTATGTGGATGATGGATATGTGGTGTTGTATGCATATGGTTCTCTATGCATGTTGGATATGCAGTGTTGTGTATAGATGATGCTATGTACATGTTGGATATGCAGTGGTATGTACATGTGGTGTTGCGTGCATGTTGTACATGTGGTGAAAGGTACATATAGTGTGGTTTACATGATTATACAAGTGGTGTTGTATGCATGTGGTGTTGTATACAGTTCGAAGAAGTGGCGTTGTGTGCAGGTGGTGTTGTGTACATGTCATGCATGTGGCACTGTGTACATGTGGTGTCACATCTATGTCATGCATGTGCTGCTATTTACATGTGGCATTCTATACAAATTGTACAAGTGGTGTAGTGCACATGTGGCATTGGGTACACATTGTGCAGGTGGTGTCATGTACATGTGATGCTGTGCACACGTTCTACAGGTGGTGTGGTGTATAGATGGTACTATGTATATGTTGTACATATGTCACTGGTGCACATGTGGTATTGTGTGCATGTCAGACATGCTGTGTTGAGGGCATGTGGCACTATGTATGTGCATTATGTCGGTGCATGTATTTTGTGGTGTTCTACATCAGGTATAGATGTATTGGGTTGTGTTGTATGTTAGATGTAGGTGTTTGTATTATGTTATGCACTAGGTGTAGGTGTATGTGTTGTATGTGAAGGTAGGTGCATGTATTGTATGGAGTTGTATTTCATGTGTGGTTGTATGTGTGTGGATCACACTATACAAATGTGCTCCTAGTTGAGGAGAAGGCATTACGTGTTTTTCGAGTGTGGAAATCAATCTAGTACATGTACAGAAAGAAGAAAGGCAGAAGTAAGGATCAATTAAATGATAAGTATTAGTACATTATTTCTCTTTTACTATGCATGTGATTTATGATTCTGGTATATGATGAATATATGTGATCTATGATTCTGGTTTATGACAGTTACATGTGATTTATGATTTTGATCTATGATGGTTATGTTTTGAACTAACTTGATTTGATATTTATATACATGTTGATTTGGTCAAATATGCTAGTTTGAATTGTTGTGACAGGAAGCAAACATGACTGCAAGTGTACGTTATTGACAAGCTACCAATGAGGTATGATTTTAAGTTAAGTGCTTGGTACAGGAATGCATGACATGCCTAGTTGGGTGGTTGAAATTGAATGCAAGAATTAGAAACAACAGTGAAAGAAATTCGAACATGCAATAGTATGCTCATAGAGCACTTCAAGAGCAGGGCCATTATGGGACACTCGTACCCAATTATGTCCATTGATTGCCATGAGTATGCTATGACCAATATGATGGTTTTAAGGCAGGGCTATGCTTTACTTTTTGTATCTTCCGATGCGAGGAGTCCTTGCCAAGTGATGGACTTTCTAGGATGGGGATGCCAGCGAAACTTGCACTACTACAAAATGACTTATTAGTTACTAAAAAAACAATTAAAATTTGCATAGAAATGACCATTTTTCAGTCAGTGACCAATAGTAGCTAATTTATAGTATCTTATAACATGACAAACTTTTATTCATTTCTAGCTTAGTCATTAATTGGTTTCCTCAATTTTACCATATAGTAGTATATTTAGTCATTAATTTGGTCATTAATTTTTCATTGGTTTAGTCATTAATTGTCGCAATTAATGACCAAATATACAACAAAATATATTACTATATGAATCCTTGAGAAAACCAATTAATAACCAAATAAACATGACCAAAATGTTGGTCGTGTTATAAGATACTGTAAATTAACTACTAATAGTCATATATATATGCAAATTTTAGTCATCATTTGAAACCAATTAATGACCAAAGAAATATGACTAAATTTTGGTCATGTTATAAGGTATTGTAAATTAGCTACTAATAGTCATATATATGAAAAATTTAGTCATCTTTTTAATAAAAAAATTATCACTTGTATTAGTCAAATATCTTTTTTTCGTATTTTCATATTCTTTATATAAACAACTAATTTAGTAGTTTCTATTCATTTAAATTCATTCATAATCATTATAAATGTTTAACTTAGTCATATAGTCGTTTTATTTGTGTTCATCATTAATTAATATAACGTACTAATTTAATAGTTTTAGATTGATTTTATGTGTTCATTTTAATCAACATAAATTAATTAGTATGATTTTGTGACTAAATCTTAAAAAAATGTTATACAATGTGCATGTTTATCTAATATGATAATGCAAAGTTACATATGTTTATTACAAAACTAAATAATATCAAGTGTAAATAAAAATAATTTGAACGATATAAATTTTATTATATAAAATATCAAGTATTACAATATTAGTTTCCAACTTAATTTTGGTTTAACTAAATTTACACATGAAATATTGTTTCATCATTTCAAAACATTATCACTGTGTTGCCAAAGTATTGCAAGTGAATTCACGAACTTTGTAGGCTTGACCATAAATCTCTATGAGTGTGTCTTATCCAAGATATTGGCTCTAAGAGTATCACTAGACAAATTCTCTTCTCTCTTTTTCTCGCTCCAATGTTATTGTTCTCCTCTTTCTTCAATTGTTGCTTCTTACCATCAATATCAAGTTCCTCTCCTGAAAATGAAAGAAGATACAATGCAGAGTATAAGACATGAAATATGATGAATACTTGAATATAAAATAAAGTAGACTATAAAATATTTATATGACATATACCTCAACATTCAATAATGGCCACTATGTGGCTAAATGACCTATATAAACAAAGAAAATAAAATGTCACCATAGAAAATAACACCTTAGGAACTTAGTATTCAACCTTAAACAAAACCTTAGGCACAATCATACCAACTAAGTTACATGTTAAAAATATCATTAAATAGAAAACTTGTGAAAACAAATGGAAAAAAAAATATCAGTGTTAAAAATATCCTTATTGCTTCTTCTAAAAGAGGCATGTTCCTTAAATTTGGATATCCTTTTGCCCGCAGTAAAAGTTTCTTGATATCATAACCTACGTTCTTAGGATCATGAGATTGATCCAACATCATATTGGTTTGTGGAGACAAAATGATTCATCTTTCCAAGATGAGTACCTCACTTCGTTCAATGAAGGTGCTAGTTGTGAGTAGTGTCAAAACCTTATGGAAGTAGAACACTAAGACCTAAGAAAATATATCACCACTGGTCCACTAAAATAAAAACATTCTATCCCACAATCGCCTCTAGGAGTACATTTCGTTGGATGGATATCACACTCTGAGAGATGATTGTCTAATACACTTAGAAGTGTACATATATTGTCACAATGCCCCTCATAGTCAGACCCTATAGTTGTGTCCTATAATATTGATCATATTATACTATTTAATTATAAATTACGATTACCATATCATTATTAGTTTGAATAATTAGTCTGAAATTGTGTTTTTAGTATTTCCATATACATGAAAATATTCAGGAAAAAAAAGTACTTTTTGTGACTTGTTAATTTCGAGTGAATCTAAATACACAAGAAATTATGGTTCCTCGATGTTTCTCTAGTAGTTATCCCCCCATTGTACCAATTGCTCCCATGTCCTCTACTGCTTTTGGTGCATTCGTCTTTGATGATGTCCAATGCCAATGCAATGGACATTTACCCTTGATGTTTTCCTAAGCCAAAGGGAAGCTCCACAAGTAACAACCGAAAAGTAGCCTCAAATATATTATTGGGGGCCAAAGTGCAGTAATTATATCACAAGCCAAGAAACATTGCACGTTGATCATCTTCCCTTTAATATTGATTAATAATTTCTTTGCATGATCATGTAATACTAAAGTGTCAAGTAGGGAAATTTAAAGTTAGTCATACATCAATATCACCTTTGAGAGTGCTTAGTAGTTAATACTTCCTATTACACACACAATAGATCACCAACTTCAAGGATAGAAATATAAACACAACAAAAATGAAATTAAAATAAATGCTAGGAAGTCAAATGCAACTAACCTTGAGTTAAGAAAATACCACACCCTTCACATTAGCAAGGCATTCTTAGGAACTAAAACATAAAATCCTTCCATTGCATCATTTTCACCTTTTCTTTAATTTCTTTAATTGAGAACATAACTTTCAAAAAAAAAAAAATATTATTTAAAAAGGTCACAAAATCCTAACAAATGCTCCAACGATTGTTGTATCAATTAAATTGAAAGGCAATCATTTGATATGCTTTTAACTTGTGGAATATATTGAAGAATGTGAATCTTTCTCACCCCTTGATCTTGATCAAATTGTAATATATGGGTTCCAATCAAGTAATCAATTTCTCTTGAAGATCGTTAAGGGATTACTTTGGAGAAGGACTTCTCGAAGCATTAGGATAGTTTAAATGGAATTAAATAGGAGGAAACTGAAGCACTTTAGTGGGTTCTCCAAAATATTTGAACGTAACTAAAAATGATTTTATACTCCCTCCACACATTTTAAAATAGAAACCATTCAGTTGCATCTCATTTATTTTCCACCTTTATGTAATATGTAATTCTTTGGGCAATAATAGAACATTCATAAATATTGTCATGAAAGAGGACTCTTCATAATCCTAATAAGCTGGGCTTGACAAATAAAAAATTTCATGTAATGAATAAATCTTACATGGTATATTTCAATTATTGAAATGACAACTTTGTTCTTAATCTCATTACAAAAAAATTAAATTCAACCCTAACTAGTTGGGATCTAACAAATTAAGAATTTCATGTAGTAAAGTAAACTTACATGGTAGATCCCAATTATTTACAATGGAAACTTTATTCTTGATCTTATTACAACATAGATAAATTCAAAAGTACAAATATATTTCCTTATCTAATACAAAATTTGAACACATTCTGAGATTTCATAGAAATATAATGATACGATTTACCTGTAGGACATGAGAAATATATCTACATCGAGCACCCTTCACTGGACAACAGTCTTATTGAGACACCATCTCATGGAATTAGAATCATGTAGATAGATAGTCTTATAAAGATACCTTGCAACACCTATTCAACACTACCTTCAAGCTTCAAATTCATTATTTGATTTACTTTAGTAGCAAATTCATTAAATACAACCCGTGAAAAGCCAATTATGTTAGTTGCCATTGCATTCTCTGGATCTATCCCCCTTTGGAAATATAATAACTAATATTCCCAAAGTTTTGAGTTACTTTCTTCATGTTCAATATGGGTTATTAGGTTTTTCATGTGGAAAAGGTTGCAAATATTAGATGTCTTAACATTAAAACACCATCTTAAATATTAGATGTCTCTTGGGTGATTTATAAAACACCATCTATTTAAAACATGATATATGGTAGTAACGAAAACCTACCCAATATCCCATTTAAGAATTCAAAATGTTGCAAATAGGAGATGTCTTAACAATATCAACTATTTAATTGCATAATCACACTAAAATAGACAAATCTTTAAAATGTTGAAAAGTGTGAAAAAATGAAGTTGGAATATTATAGTTATGTCAGGGTAGATATAGCTATGTAAAATGTAACTTATACCTGAAACACATAAATGTAACTTCTATAGCCACATGACATGTAACTTCTATATAAAAAAATTGAGTTGGAATATTATAGCTATGCTAGGGTAGATATAGCTACGTGAAATATAACTTCTATATAACATTATAAATATCCTTTTTCAGTCATTTAAGAGACTAACATTTTTTTATCTTTGGTTAATAACTTAATACTCCGCCAAAAATAGCATTGAATTGGTTCTTCACCAACCAAGGGGAATTTTAAACCAGTGTGAAAATTCTTATTCATTACCCTTCCATATTTCTATGCACAATAAGATACAATATACACGAGTTATAAGTAATATGGAGTTTACATGTTATATCAAAACAAACTTCTTTTTATCTCATTAACTCTTATCTTATAGTTGGTGATGGATATAGCCTTTAAAATTATGAGCCATCCTTGTCATATCTTATATTTAATGATGGATATAGCTTTTAGAAGCATCAACCTTGTTTGTTATTTTATGTACGTTGAATTTAAATGGAAGTGCTCATAATTTTATTCAATATTATCTTGTACAACTAGAAATAAAATGATATGGGGGTGGTGTTTCTAGTGATTTTTAAACTTGTTTTAATTACCTTAATTTAGCCTATTTAAAATAAATAGGGGTCGTGTTTCTATATATTTTGAAACTTGTTCTAATTACCTAAATTTAGCCTATTTAAAGTAAGTAGTTTCATTCACCATCTTATCTTCAAGTCAATAAATTTGCTCGAGGGAATCTTCATGTCATCCACCATCTCTGAAAATTATGAAATATTAGGAGTATCTTGCACTAAATAGACAATGTTCGCATAGAACATTTTATTGTGTTTTTTTACTCTATGTCCCAAATTTATTGGTATTTTATGATTCTTCGTTTCAATTTCCATGCTAAGACCGGATTCATCATGAATGATAGGATTTTTAGTTATTCACAGATCATATTGCTCACTTCTAATTGTATCAACAACAGAGAGTATGCACAATGACATGTACTGACATGTGGGTGTCTATTTTACTCAATGATATGCTTGATTTTTTAACTTATTCCAATCCTACCACAATGAAATTAAGAGACAAGGACACAAGAAGCACTATCAATAAATGAAATTAGAGGCTTTAGAATGTAACTCAAATTGTACTTGAATGTAATAGTAAGTATTTGCAACTTCCTAGTCACTGATGAACATCGAATCACACTATGAAAATTTCCTTGCATTATGAGAATTTGGTTGCACCTGCACTAAGCTTCTGTAGTAGTTCCTTGACTTGCCTATAGATATATTTTTAGAAACAATCCTACTCCTCCAATACTTCCCTATATGGATCATCTCCCCCCCACCCTATTGATAGTTATTTTTGAAGGCAATAGAATAGAGCTCTCTAATTGCATCATCGCCTTTCAAAACAATGCTTGAGTATTTCCAGATGATTGTCGAACCAGTCTCTACTCAAGTCCACAAAATCCTTGATTTGTCTCAATAGCACAAACCCCTTTCATAATAAAATTATAAATTCCTCGACATAGCAATTCGTTTCAGTGGAATACTTTATCATTTCTCCCTCGGTGCAATAGAGATCCACTACTGTGGCATGAATATGATTGGTGTCGTAGAATGGCATACTGCATCCTTCAATATATGTCATAGAAATCCTCTCACCTCACAAAAATCCTCTCATCTACAACAATAAGAGTCCTCTCAAACTACCTGGTCTCCATCTCATTCATCCTGACATAAGTGGATATTTCCATGGGTGAAAAAGTGTGCTTAGGCATTTAATAGAAGGGGCTATCACTAAAAAGAAATTACAATGCAACATAATAGTTATCAACAGGAGGAACAACCCTGCCAAGCTACTTCCAAACTAGATCAAGATACTCCAGAATTACCTCTTATCACAAACAAAAGATAACCTCAACTGCCTATAGAGTCTACCTATGCATGGTAACAATGAAAACACTGCCAAAAACAACATCTACAACACCGTTGGTCAATGTATTCTTCTAGTCAATGGAATGCCCAACTTTTGAAAAGTACCAAGTAGGACAGGGTCCACCTCATCTAGGCTCCTCTTCTTCTTCTACTTTCTTTGACTAGGTTCAGAATAACAGAAAAGGTCTTGGAAATTGATGGGTGGGTAAAAGTTATTAGACCATTTCAGTTCTTCCATTTTTAGCTGAAATTAACCTAAGCTTTGGAGAGTTGTAAGGTTTATTGGATATAAGTATATTCTACTTAAAGTATAGTAACATGGTTTAAAATTGTAGGCGTTGAGATCAGAATCTAAGAATGAAACATAAAAGATTTTATGTTCATGATTACAAGAAATTTTAATTTCATATAACAATGTTTGAGGAAGGTCTACTATTTGCATACTACCAGAAAATTTTCTTGCATCACTCGAACCATTTGAATTTGGGCATGGTAGAGTCCATTACACGAACAATTGACTACTAAAAAAAAGCTGGAAAGAAAAAATAAAATTTCATGCATTCTAACCCTAGAAAGTTAGGGAGGAGCGAACTGATCACTACAATAAAAACATGAAAAATGCAAACTTGTCCATTGTCTTTTGATGACGTTGGCCGCATTGAAGATCTGCATTATCATAATCATTAAACGCCTTGTGCAATAAAGACATGCAAGATTCTTACTTCTACATTGTCTTTTGATGAACTGTTGGCCCCAATCAAGATCTGCATTATCATAATCATTAAACCCTCAACTCTAGATGGAATTTATGCTTAGATCATATAAACCCTTGAAATTATTTACCCATAAGAACAAAAATCATCTTTAGTAAAAAGGAAGAACTCTCGAGAGTCCAAATTCATACCCTTGTACAAATGGCCAAAACCTCCATGCCCAATGACCTTTTGCTTCCTTCATCTAATCGTTGATTCTCCCATAAGGTGTTTCCCATGAAAACTACCTATGGGGTTTGAATCCCATTAAATCCATAGATCAAGTTGATGATCTTCCTTATTCCGG
>APFE031263187.1:0-16926 GCA_000404065.3 Pinus taeda | reverse complement strand
ACTTGATCACTTGGATAGATTCACAAAAGCAAAATCATTTCAAGAATTTGATAATCAAATTCCACATCTTGAAGGGGGGATTCCTATACTAGATCAACATGTGGAATCTTCTTCTGAATAACACTCTCCCCCACATGAAACTCCAACAAGGGATGATGCTTTAAGTGATGTAATTGATAGAATTGGGAGACTCAATATTGATTCAGTCCCAACTCAATCAACGGAGCAGCCCGGACCATCTAAAAAAGGTCCCCCAAAGTGGGTGACAAAGACACTTGAAAATGTTCATCCTGATGAAGTTGGAAAGACAGGAACCATAACTTCAAACTGGCAAAATGGAGGTGATGTAGATGACTCTAATTCACCTGTTGATATGGATGTTTCTTATGATTGTGAATTGAACTTGTCTACAGATTTTGAACCAACTTCCTTCAAAGAAGCTGCTTCTCAGGATGAATGGAAAGAAGTGATGCAAAAGGAGAATGATGCCCTCACAAAGAACGACACTTGGAAGCTGGTTGATCCTCCATTAGGAACAAAACCAATTGGCTGCAAGTGGGTCTACAAGAACAAGTATAAAGCTGATGGCTCACTTGACAAGCACAAAGCTAGGCTTGTGGCGAAAGGTTTTTCACATAAGGAAGGGGTCAATTATGGGGAGACTTTTGCCCCCACAGCAAAATGGGCTACCATCCGGACACTCTTTGCACTAGCAGCTCAGAACGGTTGGAAAGTCCATCAAATGGATGTAAAAATTGCTTTCTTGAATGTAGATCTAAAAGAGAATGTTTTTATGTCCCAGCCTGAAGGATTTGCTGTGAAAGGACATGAACATAAAGTATGCAAACTTGTGAAGTCCCTATATGGCCTCAAACAAGCACTGTGAGCCTGGTATGAAAAACTAACTGAGCATCTTCTGAAACTCAATTTCAAACATTTTGATCTTGATGATGCAACTTTATTTGTCAAGAAAGTTGGCAAAACAGTTGTATATCTTGTGGTATATGTAGATGATCTTTTGATGACATGGAACAAAGAAAGCTACATTGTATCCATAAAGAAGGAACTGGGGAAAAGTTTTGAAATGAATGATTTGGGCTACGTTCATTACTATCTTGGCATTGAAGTAACCCAACATCCAAAGTCCATATTTCTTTCTCAAAAGAAATACATTGGAGATCTGTTGAACAGGTTTGGCATGACAGAGTGAAATCCTCTTACTACTCCAATGGAACAAAACTTAAAGCTCACATATATTGAAGGAAAAGAATTTGAGGATGCAACAAAGTATAGACAGCTTGTTGGAAGTCTCAACTACCTAACTACTACCAGACTAGACATTTTGTTTGCTATTGGAATCCTCTCCAGGTTTATGCAAAATCCTTGTGAGGGACATTGGTGTGCTGCAAAAAGAGTTCTAAGGTACTTCAAGGGAACTCAAGACTTTGGAATCAAGTATACACAGGTGGACGACTTCAGCTTGATTGGATACTTTGATTCAGACTTCTATGGAGACAAAGAAACTGGGGTATCAACTTCAGGATATGCTATGAGTCTTGGATCAGGAGTTGTCTCCTGGAGATCATGCAAACAATCAATTCCAGCAGATTCCACAACAGAAGCAGAATACGTGGCAGCAGCTGAAGCAACAAAAGAAATTTGTGTGGCTAAGGAAAATTCTTGAATATTTGCAGGTAAAACAAGTACAATCAACTCCACTCATGATTAACAATACCTCTACAATAAAGTTGGCCAAGAACGCAAAATTCCATGATCGAATGAAGCACTTCAATACTAAATATCATCTGATTCAACATCATGTTGAGGCCAAAACAATCCATCTCCGTAATTGTTCCACAAATGAGCAAATTGTAGACATCTTCACCAAAGCGCTTGGAAGAGAAAAGCTTGAACGATTCAGAATGATACTTGGACTCACCAACATCCCTTCAGATTAAGGGGGGAATGTTGACACCTAATCCTTGTGATTGGGTGAATTTATGTAAATAAATAAATTAGAAATATGAATAGTCATCAGGAGATGAACTGAACAGTCTCTCCCTCATGTATATAATGAAGATCTACTTTGTGGAATAACATACGAATCGGTTTTTGCTTTGTGGAGTTACTGCCTGGCCTGGTAGGTCCTTTGGGATAGAAGAATTCCTTCAGCCCTTATTCCTATTTTTCCTTCCTGGACTGAGCTATCAATAGCTTTCCCTTCACCTCTGCAAACTTAAACAATAGTCAGTTTGCAAACAAGCATACAATCAACCTCTGCCTGTTTAAGCACCTTTTAGACAAGCAATCTTTACTTTGTCAATCAAGCATTCTGATATAACCTCCTTTGAAGGTGGGTTTAATCAAACTTAGGCTCTAATACCACCTGATCTAAAAATGGGGCACTTAGGCTTCTTGCCTAACTTGCAAGAACCTCTCCTACTTCCAAATCTTAATTATTCCCAAGTCTCATTGATTAACCAATGCGGAATTGATAATATGCTTGACAATATAGTGTATTCTTGTGTTTGTTTTAAACTGTTTAGGTGTTGTAAATTGATTTGCTTAAATTGATATAAATCAAATAGCAGCAATTAAAACAACAGATACAATGTAGCAATAAAACACACACAGAAAAGCAATATTAATTAGGAGTTCACCCAAAACTCTTGGGCTACGTCTCCATGAGATCTAGTCAACTCAACGAGGCTCTCTGGGATTATGGTAAGTCCTTTTACAAGATCTTGGCTCAACTCCACAGTTTTACACAAAAACAATGGGTTTAGACACCATTTTACCCCTTTCTCTGAAGCTCTCGGCTCTGGCTCTTGTCTCTCACTCTTGGCTCTGGCTTCTTTCTTTGCCTCTGCTTCCTGCTTTGGCTTAGCCTGCTGCACTTCTTTCTCGGCACTGCCTTTTGTCTCAGCACTGTTTTGCACACACCCTCTATCTCTGTCATTCTATGGCTTTTAAGCCAATTGGCGCTGTCTATTCATTTCCTCTTCTCGAGCTCTCTAGCTTCCCGGCCTCTGCCCGCTCAGATCCCCCTCTGAACGTTAGCAATCATTGCCAAATGCTTTCAGGGATGGTGGCCACCTGTTCTGTAAAGCAAAATGGCTCATTTCAGATTTGAAATAATATACAACAACATTAATAAACCCTTTTGGGTCTGGTTTCATCGCTTTATTCACAATTCTTTGGTTTTTTGTTCATTTAACGAAAATGTGATTTACATTGAAAAAGCCCTTTTTTCCAGACTTGAAATATTATCAAATATTATTTATAATTTTATCAGGTCTGACCCTTTTATCAGCATCAAGGTTCGTTGATTGCCGATCGCCGATATCGGCGATCACAATGTCGCTCGGCCCAAGGTTCTGTGCATCGCCGATGCTGATTCGCCTATCCGATCATCGGCAATCGACGATCGCATGATTGGCAATCGACGATCGATGAATCGCGTGATCGCAATCGCCAGGTCCAACGTCCCGATATCACACATATGTCCACCTCCGATCTGATACATCGGATCGACGGATCGGAGGTTTCTCCCCTTTCCACTTAAGTCCGCTCTTTTTCCCTGGTCTGATGCGATTCCCCTTTATAAGGGTTTTTTTGCCCATTTTAGGGGATTTTTCCTCTTTTTCTAAGGAACATAGGGCACCTTCTTTTGGTGATAACTTCTGCATCCTAAATCCATTTTTTCCCATTCAAGTTGTAGTAGATTCAGAATGAAAAGATCTCTACAATGGGGTTATTTCCAAGAACTTCCTTGGACTTTCATTTTCCTCTGTGAGGAACACTTAGACTTACGAGTCTATCCAAAATCCATTTTGGATCATATAGACATAACTTATAAAAGACCTCCTGAAAGTTGCGATTGTGATTGAGGTTGTGATGTGGCATGTGGGACCGCCCATTATATATTTCTAACTATGTTAATCTATGATATTTTTACAGGAGGACAAAGGATGTTAAGGGGCATCGGTAATGTTATATCGTGAAGACAAAGAGTTGCGACTGCGGAAGCTGCAATTGTGATTAAAGGAGTGATGTGATTGTCGTAAAGAATGTTGGGTCCATTGTATGAATATTGAAAAAATAAAGGGGGGCCTCTCTGATATAGTTATTTCTTTAATATGCAATATTATTATAATATAGCCTCTCTTCCACATTAACGTGCCCTGTAAGAATTTGATTAATCCGAAGAGACTGAGGAAGCCGAAGAGTGAGCGCAGAGGAAGCCGAAAGATCAAGCAAGCGAAGAGGAAATGAGCAAAAGCCAAAGGTCAAGAGTATCAGTCATATAAAACAAAGAACAAGGGAAAGTTTGAGGTGCTGGAAAAATGTAAGAAAAAAAGGGAGCCAAATTTCTAGCAAAAGTGGAAGGAACAGGAGGACAGAAGTAAGTCATAGGTCCAGCAGGGTTGGGAGCAGGGAATTACAACCAAATAGATCGATACAGTTACAACAGAGGGTTGGAACCCTTGATGTTGGTGCCTCAAAACTAAAAGGATTGGTGTCCTGGGAGTTGGTGATCCTAAATTCAAGGTTGGTGCCTTGACAAGACAAAGTTGGTGCTCTAGAGGTTGGAGCCTCACAAAGAATCCATCTTGGTGCTTCGCAACTGATTGAAACCATATATATATATATTATATATATAATATATATATATATATATATATATATATATTATATATTATATATATATATAGTACTTGATTTATTGCAAAGATCACATTAATAAAAGCATCTATTCTTGTTATCTATTTATGTTTTCCAAATATAAATGTTTTAACTAATAAAAATAATAATTGAAAAGAAATATTGATTCACCCTCCCCTCAATATTTCCAACAATTGGTATCAGAGAGGGCTTCTTCATATCAGCCTAACAGCTTGAAGAAGGATTCTTAGTCATGATGAGAAATCAAGAAGTGTCAGGAAGACCTCCTCTGTTCGATGGCACAAATTTTGGTTTCTGGAAAAAGAGAATGTCCTACTACTTGATGTCCCTTGGACCTGAAGTTCGGCATTCAGTCTTAAATGAGTACATAGCTCCTTCCACTCCTCCAACAGATCAAGACGAGAGGAAAGTCTACATTGCAAATGCAAAAGCCTTAAACTCCATCACTAGTGGAATCACTGATTGTGAATTTACAAAAGTCATGAATTGTAACTCTGCCAAAGAAGTATGGGATAAGCTAATTAGCTTATACGGCAGGGACTCCAAAGTCAATAAGGCAAAGCTTCAAACTCATAGAAGGAAATTTGAAAGTCTAAAAATGAATGACGAAGAAGATATTGCATCATACTTTCTTCGAGTAGCTGAAGTGGTCAACTCTCTTAAAGGATTGAAAGAAAACATTGAAGAAAGCATCATTGTTCAAAAGGTCTTAAGATCTCTCCCAGACAGATTTGACTCCAAAGTAAGTGCCATAGAAGAAATGAAGGATCTAGATACTCTCAAGATGGATGAACTCCTTGGAATCTTCATCGCCTATGAGATGAGAAAAGGTTGCCCAAGTTCCAAAGATGCAACATTCAAGGCCTCAAAATCAAAAAAGGGGAAAGAAAGGAATGTCAGTAGTGATGACTCAGATGTTGAATCCGAATTGGCGCAATTTGTACGAAGGTTGATGAAAGGATCTAAACTAAGAGGTAAATACCCTCTTATTTGTTTCAAGTGTGGAAAATAGGTCATTATGATGCAAAATGTCCTCGTAAGCATGATAGTGATGATGAAGAAAATTCTAAAAGGATGGTATACAAAAAGAAAGGGTTCAATAAGAAGAATTTCCTCTCTAAGCAAGATGAGTCTGATGAAGATGAATTTGTAGTCATAAAAAAGAAATCAACTAACCAGTTCCCTCACTGCAAAGGAGGCAATGAAGAATCAGATGAAGAAAATGACCATATTGGAAGCCAAGAAGTATTATTCATGGCATTCACAAATGATGATGACTCCGGGCTAGATGGAAATGTAGATGAATTGTTAATAAGTGCCATTGAAGAAAATGAGAAATTACGGAACAAGATCATTTCTCTCAAGGTAGAAAATGAGGAAACAAAAAGAAGGGAAGATTCTTGAAAAATAAGCTAAAAGAAAAAGAAGAAGCTTGTGAAGAACATGAAGCTGAAATAGTATCTCTGAGGAAGGAATTGGAGCAAGTTAAAAAGGGTTGGAAAAGCTCTCAAATACTTGGCACTATCCTAAATAATCAAAAACCTCAACATGACAAATCTGGAATAAGTTTTAAAGGAGAATCATCAAGTACTAAGATAATGGGAAAAGCTATGCCGACATACTTTCCAGCAACCCAAAAGAAGAAAGATTATTTCATCAAAGGCTCATCCCAGATCCAAAGAATGAAGAGAGAGTAACTCTAAGGAAGAATGTTGATTCGAATCATGGATGTTACAACAGATACAAAACAGTATTTCATCAAAGGCCCATCTCAAATCCAAAGAATGAAGCAGGAGTAACTCTATAATATTCATAATTAGCCATGGCTAATTGGAATATTCGATTTTGTTCAATTTTTACCTTCTATAGTTATTTGTATATAAAAAGTGAGGAAGGGGGACATAACTCACTTTTAGAATAAAAAGTCACTTCCTAGTAGCACAACGTTGTGACTTAAAGGGGAGCCAAGGGGGCTAAAAGGGGACGCATAAATGGAGCCCACGCAGACACATGGAGGAACTGTGCAGGAGGAAAGGGACACGTGGCAAGAGGGGAATCACACAGGTGGAGGTGAGACTTGGGATTAAGAGAGGCAATGGCTATAAAATAAAAAGGAGCCCCCTCATTTTGATCATTCAGGTTATGAGCATTTGTGATAGTCATTTTGACTTAGAGCACGCTGGCTGTTTAGCTAGTCTGCAGCACTGTTTAGTGCATTGAGTGTCATCGTTCGGAGATCTCACCCTTAGCCCCAGGGGACTTCGAGTGCCTGCTCGGGCAAGGTATTTCCATTGGCATTCCAGCAGTAGTTTCATTGGCATTTCAGCAACAGTTTCATCAGCATTTCAGCAACAGTTTCATCAGCGTCTTTGAGGAACTGCGCAGAACCCTAAGGGGGTGATTTTCAGGGGTGGGCCATTTCAGAAACGCTTTTTGGGTTTTTCAAGTAGTGTCTGATTCCAGAATTTCAGCCTTTTCTGAGGAGGGGAGAAGCCCCAAATCCTCATTCGATTCTAGTAGCAGTAGCACGACAATTTTCCAGCAGCTGGGACGCAAATTAGTGTGAGGTCATTCCAGGAAAGCTTTCTGGGTTTTTCTGGGTTTCTTGAGTAGAGCTCGAATCCAGAGTTTTAGCTTTTTCCGAGGAGGGGAGCAGCCCCAAATCATCATTTGTTTTCTAGTAGCAACAACAACATAGCAGCAGCGCCCACGCAGAGAGGCCATTCTTGTCATTCTGAAAGTATTTCTTCACTTGCCTTGTGCAAGTCGAGGTGTCATCTATCTATTCACCTCTTGTACTCATTTATTGCTTAGTATAAGAAAATGGCTTAGCTTTTCTCGCTGCATTTCTTGTGTATCTACTTATATTCCCAGTTTACATTATTATATGTTGTTCCACTATTATTTTATCACTTTTGGGTTATTATATCATTTGCACATATTTGGTTGGAGTTTTTGCTGGGGTTTGAGGAATATTCTGGGTTAGGGATATTACAGTGGTATCAAAGCATGGATCTGGCTCAGCCTGTGGAGCTAGCAATCTATGACACCGGGGGAAAAACCCTATATTTGTTACAGAGGTCAAAGATACAGAGACACTAGGCGTAGGTTGGAGAACACTTACGGAGAGGGAGACTGTGTTCTAGTGGTGGACGCAGAACAGGAGGAGCCTGTGGTGGACGCGGAATAGGAGGATTTGATGGCAGATGATGACAGGAAGAGATTTGCAGATATGCTCCTCAAATCCGTGCAGGATCTATCGAGGAAGATTGAGGTGATGGGGCAGAGATTCACGATAGTAGAGGCCAGACAGCATGAGAACCCATGGGTTTTTCAGGTTGGTGAGGGATCAAGTGCATCCCACCATTTGTCAGAGCAGTGTGATACTGCGTAGCAGGTGGCCTCACATGCCGCTACACGCTCTACCATGCCCACTTTCTTAGGAGCCGACACAGGGGCCATAGCCCAGCAGGAGGCAGAGCCCAGACATATGGGTGATTATTTTGCAGAGTACTAGGCCTATGGGCAAGAGTTCAAGGAAGCCCTCTCATTCAGAGATTTTGTTCAGCTCCAATGAGATAGTAGACCCCGCCACCATCACAGAGGGTACCGGCATTACCATGATGGTGACACCCACCATGCAATGAGTAGATTCCACTTGCCTACGTTTGATGGTTCATCAAACAGTTCGACAAAGTCTTGGGTGGAGAAGCTGGACATTTATTTCCAGCTTAACCATGTCAGAGATAGAGGCCATCAAGATGGCAACATTGCATTTGGATGGTGAGGCCTAGGATTGGTGGTTTCATGGGATGGTTACACTAGGGCACTCCACAGTGACGACATATGCCAAGTTTACTAGGAGACTGATGGTGCGATTTGATCAGAGGGATCCAGAGCAGCATTTTGTTGAGCTGACGAGGCTCAAACAGACAGGGAGCCCAGAGACCTACATTGCAGATTTCTTGAGGGTCTCCGTGATAGTGCCAGACCTATCCACGGCACGGAGGGTCTATATGTATGTTGAGGGGTTAGCAGAGCCACTTCGGGGTTTAGTCTAATCCACTAAACCAACGACACTCCAGGACGCTATCAGCAGGACCCGGGACTTACAGGATGTCTTATCTAGGACCCGGACACCTTACCCCCAGAGACAGACTTTCTAGTCTAAGGGGAAGGATGTGAGGATTCCTCCTCCAAAGGGGAATCCAAGATGAGTACAGCTTGACGACGATGCCAGGAGGGAGCTGAAGAAGAAGCAGTTATGCTTCACCTGTCAGGAGCCATGGGCACCAGGACATAGATGTGCTGCTGGCAGAGCACATTTTATTGAGGTCTTCTCCAAGAGCAGTGGAGAAGAGGATGACGAGGAGGATGTGGAGGCAGGAGATAGCCATGCCATACAAGGACCTATGCCACCTCCACCAGAAGCAGTAGGTGGTGCATCTTTTGCACCCACCAAAGGGGCCCTTGCAGCGTTGCGAGGAGTTCCCAAGTATCTGACGCTACGCGTATGAGGGACAGTACGTGGCCAGCACGTATCAGTTTTGGTTGATAGTGGGACCACCCACAACTTCATCGATGCACAGATGGTTGAGCGGAGAGGTATACAGACAGAGAGTTTCGATGGGTTTTTAGCTTTGGTCTCAGGAGATCAAACTATGATGTGTGCTCATTACTTTCCAGAGCTATCAGTGACAATGGGCACCTACACATTGATTGACCAATTTTTCGTGGTCGATATTCCGGACACCAACATGATACTGGGTGTTCAGTGGCTCATCACTCTAGGGAAGGTCATGACAGATTGGAAGACCCTGGAGATGGAGTGGGATGATGAGAAGACAGGGAGGCATGAGAAGATACGGGGACAACACACATATCTGCCTCAGACTGTTTCCGCTCATTGGATGGAGGCAGTCTTCCGAAAGGGAGACATAGAGTGGGCAGTAGAGCTGTGTGCATCAGAGGCAAGGACTATAGGGCGGATGGTACATCCGGAGATACAGTCCATCCTTGACCGGTATGCCATAGTGTTTGGGGAGATTCTGCCAGGAAAGCCACCAGACCGGGGGTTTGAGCACACTATCGAGCTTGAGCAAGGCATCCAGGCAGTGATCACCACCCCTATAGGCACCCCAAGGCCTATTGAGATGAGATTGAGCGGGCTATCCAGGAGTTGCTGGCTCTTGGGCACATTCGACCGAGCACGAGTCCTTTTGCTTCTTTTGTGGTGTTGGTGAAGAAGGACAGTACATTGAGGATGCGCATCGACTATAGGGTGAGGACTGATCACAATAGCCTCAAGTTCTTTTTGGAGAGAAAGCAGCTACAGGAGAGGCAACATAAGTGGATCAGTAAGATCTAAGCATATGACTTTGACATTGAGTATGTCAAGGGTAAGAACAACGTGGTGGCAGATGCCCTTTCACTTAGACCAGCCACGTTGTCTCTTATGAGCTTGGATACAGATTGGAGGGCTCAACTCTTAGTAGAGTACTCCAAGGACAGGTTTGCATGTGAGGCTCTGGATGGGCAAGTGGCAGATGACAGGTACAGGGTGGTCGATGAGATCATCTATTACAAGGACCGGATCTTCTTGACTGGGGGGTCTCAGCTCAAGAAGAAGATACACCAAGCATCACATGATTCACCTTTTGCAGGACATCAGGGGTTTACCAAAACCTATAGGGCCATTAGAGAGAGGTTCTCATGGAAGGGCCTCAAGGAGGACGTACTCCAGCACATTCAGGAGTGTGATGTTTTCTAGAGGAACAAGGGAGAGATGAGTCATCCCATGGGTTTATTGCAGCCTCTTCCCATTCCGAAGGGGACATGGGAGAGTATTTCGATGGACTTCATCATAGGGTTGCCCATGGTACAGGGCAAGGATTGTATCTTTGTCATCGTTGATCAACTGAAAAAGTACACACATTTTTTTTCCATATCCGCACACTATACATCAGCATAGGTGGCCGAGCTATTCTTCAGAGAGATCTTCAGGCTACATGGTCTTCCTAAGACCATCGTCAGTGACAGGGACAATCGTTTCATGGGCGAGTTTTGGCAGGAGCTTTTCTGGTTGGTGGGGACGGAATTGACACCGAGTACCAGTTATCACCCATAGACGGATGGTCAGACAGAGATAGTTAACAAGTGGTTGGAGGGCTACTTGTGTAACTATGTCAGTGGGCTGCAGTGAGCATGGCTGAAGTGGCTGCATCTGGTGGAGTACTACTACAATACTTCACATCACATGTCCATTGGTATGTCACCATTCTATGCCTTATATGGGTATCATCCTTTATCTTTTGTTGACATGATGTTTGGTGATAGCAAGGCTCCTAGAGCCAAGCTTTGGATCCAAGAGAGTTAGAATATACTTCGAGCTCTCAAGGATAACATGGCTACAACGCAGAACCAATAGAAGTTGTATGCCAACAGGAGTCGGGTGGAGAGACAGTTCGAGGTAGGGGACATGGTCTACCTATGATTACATCCATACCGACAGTCGTCACTGAAGCGAAAGGGGGTTGAGAAGCTCAAGCCCCGCTTTTATGGGCCATACAAGGTGATACATAGGATTGGATAGGTTGCATATGAGTTGGAGTGACCCCAAGGCAGCAAGATTCATAACATTTTTCATGTATCATGCCTAAAGAAGGCATTGGGGCAGCAGGTGATAGTGACAGACGAGCTACCACCCATGGATGATGAGGGGCATTTGGTATTGCAGCCAGAGGCTATCATTGATACTAAGGAGAGGCAGTTGCAACACAGGACGGTCCGGGAATTCTTGGTGAGGTGGAAGAATTTGCCGGATGAGGATGCCACTTGGGAGAGTGAGCAGATCTTACAGCATCCATCACTTCAGTTCCTTGAGGACAAGCAACATTTTTTTGGGGGAGACTGTAATATTCCTAATTAGCCATGGCTAATTGGAATATTCGATTTTGTTCGATTTTTGCCTTTTATAGTTATTTATATATAAAAAGTGAGAAAGGGGGACATAACTCACTTTTAGAATAAAAAGTCACTTCCTAGTAGCACAACGTTGTGACTTAAAGGGGAGCCAAGGGGGCCAAAAGGGGACGCAAAAATGGAGCCCACGCAGACACATGGAGGAACTGCGCAGGAGGAAAGGAACACGTGGCAAGAGAGGAATCACACAGGAGGAGGTGAGCCTTGGGATTAAGAGAGGGAAAGGCTATAAAAGAGAAATGAGCCCCCTCATTTTGATCATTCGGGTTATGAGAATTTGTGATAGTCATTTCAACTTAGAGCACGCCGGCTGTTTAGCTAGTCTGCAACACTGTTTAGTGCATTGAGTGTCTTCGTTCGGAGATCTCATCCTTAGCCCTAGGGGACTTCGAGTGCCTTCTCGGGAAAGGTATTTCCATTGGCATTCCAGCAGTAGTTTCATCAGCGTTTCAGCAGCAGTTTCATCAGCATTTCAGCAGCAGTTTCATCAGCGTCTTTGAGGAACTGCGCAAAACCCCAAAGGGGTGATTTTCAAGGGACGGCCATTTCAGAAAATCTTTCTGGGTTTTTTTGGGTTTTTTGAGTAGAGTCTGATTCCAAAGTTACAACATTTTTTGAGGAGGGGAGCAGCCGCAAATCCTCATTCGATTTCTAGTAGTAGTAGTGGCACGACAATTTTCTAGCAGCTGGAATGCAAATAAGTGTGAGGCCATTCCAGGAAAGCATTCTAGGTTTTTTTGGGTTTCTTGAGTAGATCCTGAATACAAGGTTTCAACTTTTTCTGAGGAGGGGAGTAGCCCCAGATCATCATTTGTTTTCTAGCAGCAGTAGTAGCACCCACGCAGAGAGGCCATTCTTGTCATTCTGAGAGTATTTCTTCACTTGCCTTATGCAAGTCGAGGTACCCTCTATCTATTCACCTCTTGTACTCATTTATTGGTCAGTATAATAAAATGGCTTAGCTTTTCTCGCTACATTTCTTGTGTATCTACTTATATTCCCGGTTTACATTATTATATGTTGTTCTGTTGTTATTTTATCACTTCTGGGTTATTATATCATTTTCACATATTTGGTTGGAGTTTTTGCTGGGGTTTGAGGAATATTCTGGGTTAGTGATATTACAAACTCCAAGGAAGAATGTTGATTCAAACCATGGCTATTACAACAAGTACAAAACTATCTTTTTTGGGCATTGTTTCCATTGTAAAAATTTTGGTCATAAAGCTAGACATTGCATGGCTCGTAAGAATGACACACCAAAACTGAAGTATCAAATAAACAAACTATATGGCCCCAAAGGGCAAGGACAAATCAAGACCTACAATTCTTTTGATCCCTTGGCCAAATTTGATCTGATTTGCTCATGATGTAATAATAATGGACACAATGAACAAAATTGCCCACTCAAAAGAGGAAAAGCAAGAAGTGAGAATCCCAACACAAATAAATGTGGCCTAGCTCTATGTGCTCAAAATAATGAAAATCATTGGTTTGTGGATAGTGGGTGCTCCAAACACATGACAGGGAACAAAGGGAAGTTTGTCTCATTGAACAAAATGGAAGGAAATGTATCCTTTGGAAGTGGATCTGCCAAAAATGCTAGAAAAGGAACTGTTACTCTGATTAATGGAAAAGGAAAAGCACAAAATGCTTTGCTAGTAAACAGGCTCAAACACAACCTCCTGAGTGTTAGCCAAATTTGTGATCAAGGACATAATGTTGTCTTTAGCACCAAAGGCTGTGAAATAAGGAACTCTTCCTTAGGGGAACTTGTGGCAAAAGGGGTTAGAACACCAGGCAACATCTATATTCTGAACAAGATTCAAGAAGATAAATGCTACTTAAGTCAAACAGATGAAATTTGGTTGTGGCACAAGCGACTTGGACATACAAGCTTCGATAACTTGATCAATATCAGCAAGATTAAAGCAGTACGAGACATTCCAAAGTTATTCAAACCAAATCAAGGAGTATGTGGCCCATGTCAACATGGAAAGCAAACTAGAACAAGTCACAAGACCAAAGAGTTCTCTACATCAAAGCCTTTGGAGATCATTCATGCTGATTTATGTGGACCAACTAGAACTTTGGCACTCCAAGGAGAAAGGTACTTTGCTTTATTTGTTGATGACTATACTAGAATGATGTGGGTATATTTTATAAAATATAAATCCAAAGCATTTGAGTGTTTTAAGAATCTTAAATCTCTTGTGGAAAATGAAAAGGGCTCTAAGATTAAGTGTCTTAGAACAGATAGAGGCAGAGAATTCACATCAAAAGAATATGATGAATTCTGTAAAATACATGGAATTAAAAGAGAAATCTCTACTGCCAGAACACCAAAGCAAAATGGGGTAGTTGGAAGAAGAAACCGAACAGTTCAAGAAATGGAAAGAACAATGTTAATAGCAGCTAACTTGCAGACAAAATTCTGGAAAGAAGCAATAGGGACAGTTGTTTATACATTGAATCGAACTCAATTGAGACCAAATAATGAAAAGACTCCTTATGAATTATGGAAAGGAAGACCTGCATCAATAAAATACTTCAAGATTTTTGGAAGCAAGTGCTTCATAAAAATCAATGATGACTCACTAGGAAAAATTGATTCACGGGTTGACGAAGGGATATTACTTGGATATTCTATAAGAAGCAAAGCCTACAAGTGCTACAATAACTGACTACAGAAAACAGTGGAAAGCATTGATGTAAAAAATGATGAAGACCTTCCAAAAAAAGAAATTGAAGAACATGAAGTTGATCCTCTCATTGAAGAAGAAGAACCTAAAAAAGAAGAAAAATACCAAGGAAAAACAAAGGAAAAAAAACAATCACAAACCCCTTCAAAGATGAAATTTCTCCAAAAATATCACCCAGAAGAGCAGATTATTGGCAATATGTTTGAACGGATGCAAACCCGAAGAAGGATGACTAGTACACCAAAGAAGAATGATGTTGCTCTTCTATCCATGATAGAACCAGAAATATTTACTCAAGCAAGTAAGGATCCTATTGGGTAAAAACCATGGAAGAATAAAGTTCTCAAATTGAGAAGAATGAGACATAGGCACTGGTATCTAGTCCAGAGGGCAAAAATATAATAGGAACCAAGTGGGTGTTTAAAAACAAAATGAATGAAGATGGACAAATCGTCAGAAACAAGGCAAGGCTTGTTTGTAAAGGCTATTCACAAATTGAAGGAATTGACTTGGAAGAAACATTTGCACCAGTAGCTTGTGTGGAAGCTATCAGGATGTTCTTGGCATTTGCTTGCTCAAAAGGATTCAAAATCTATCAAATGGACGTAAAATCAACATTTATGAATGGGGAACTCAAGGAAGAAGTCTACATGGAGCAACCAGAAGGGTTTAATTTAATAGAAGGAAAAGACTTTGTTTGTAAGTTGAAAAAGGCATTATATGGGTTGAAACAAGCTCCTAGAGCTTGGTATGCAAGATTGGATCACTATTTACAACAACAAGGCTTCAAGAAGGGGGTGGCAGGAAGTAATCTCTATATAAAGACGGATGAGGATAAGTTACTAGTCACACTTGTTTATGTTGATGATCTGATTTTTGCTAGTAATAATAATGAGATGAGCCATGAGTTTTCTCAAAATATGTCAAAAGAGTTCGAGATGTCAATGATAGGAGAGTTATCTCACTTCCTTGGACTATAAGTATCTCAAACCACGACAGACATGTTTATATCTCAAGCCAAATATATTAAGGACATGCTTAAAAGATATGGAATGGAAGACTGTGCACCCATGAGCACACCTATGACCACAAGTTGCAAATTGAGCAAAAATGATGACTCCCCTCCGATATATGCAACTCATTACAGGTCAATAATTGGAGCCCTTTTGTACTTAACTACTACGAGACCCAACATTATGCAAGCAGTAGAAATGGTGGGAAGATTTCAATCAGCTCCTAAACAATCCCATTTGTTGGCTGTAAAAATAATTCTCAGATACCTAAAAGGAACTCCTAATTTCGGTCTCTGGTACCCTAAGATCTCAACCCTTACTTTGACTGCATACACTGATGCTGATTGGGCCGGAAGTGTCGATGATCAGAAAAGTACTAGTGGAAATGCATTCTTCCTGGCAGACTGTTTAGTATCTTGGCTCAACAAAAAACAGACATCCATATCACTATCTACAACTGAAGTTGAGTATATAGTTTCCGCAAATTGTTGTACTCAAATACTATGGACGAAGGAAGCTCTAAAAGATGTCAACATAGGTACAAATCAACCAATTACCATCTATTGTGATAACACAAGTGCGATCAGCCTCAGCAAAAATATAGTGATGCACTCAAAGACCAAACATATACCAATCAAGTATCATTTCCTTCATGAACAAGTAGCTGAACAAAACATCATCTTGGAATATATCAATACTAAGGAGCAAATAGCTGATATTTTCACAAAACATCTTCCTTGTGAAGCATTTGAACATCTTCGTCAAAAGATGGGGGTTATCTCTTTAGTATCACTTAAGTTTACTCATAAAGATGTTGGAGGACAGGGGGAGTCCTTGTGCACTCCATTGCCACTAATGTAAAAGGGGGAGAGAAGAAGAATATTTCCATCAATGAAAAAGGGGGATATTGTTGATCTAGATTGTCATCAATGGCAATATGAAGCATAGGAGCTATCAAAGCAGGGAAGAAGTTCATTAGAAGGAACGAAGAGGAACACGCATCAGGAGGAGAAGCCAGCAGAAGACCAGTTAACGAAGGAGCATCACATGTAATATATGCCAAAGAAGAGCTATTAGAATCCAAAGGGAAGACCGATCAGAGGAGCAAGAGAAGCATAGAGGAAGAGTCATATGAAACCACGAGAAGCAAAGAGCAGAGAGTCGTTACTCTGTGTAACCGCGTTCAACAGTTAACCGACAGGTTTGTAATAGTGGCAATGTTTATCGGGCGAACACTAGGCGGTAAGCGGTATTTAGAGGAGAGCACCTGATTCCATAGCCGAGCCACACATAGCACTCAGGCGGAGAGAGAAAGCCACTTTTTCGGGTGGTTATTTCTCTTGCAAGTGGCTCACCTGAAATGCATGTAGGCCATTGGATCTAGAGCGGTTGATTGACGATGAAGGATCAACGAACGATTTTGGATTGATCGAGTTAAGTCGGGACCATTAGATCTGGAGAGAAGATCAACGGTGGAGGATCACTAAGGAATACCGCAAGAGTTTAAAGCCATGTCATGATAAAATATGCGATTGCGATATATA